>PVIA01014279.1:0-27909 GCA_004024845.1 Tonatia bakeri
AAAAAAAAAGACAGTAGTACAATAGATAATACAGGAGTAAACTGCTTTATGCACTCACAACTGTATATGCACTTGGCGCCACCTGTGGGTCTTCCCTCTGCTCCACCTGCACTCACTCCTTTGTTGCGAATCACACAGACGCAAGAAACATGTTTTTAAAACGGACTGCCAGCAGATAACTGCAGACTGCGCTGCCTGCCCACTTCCTGGCCTTTCCCTCCCTTTCCGGTCGGTCTCCTTGTTTAGGGTGTGTCTCTTGTAAGTAGCATCTAGAGTTCTGTTCTCTGATCAGTCTGGAACCTCGAACTCGAACATTTAGTCCATTTGCATTTTGAGTAAGCAGTGCTCTGTTTGGGTGTAAGTCATTCTCCGTGCTCCCTGTTTCTGTCCTGCTTCTTTCCCTCTCCTTTCTTGCCTCCCCTTGCAGGGATGTCCAGCCCTGGGCCCACAGGCTGTGAATGCAGCCCAACACAAAATCATAAATTTACTTAAAACTTTTTTCTTTTTTTTGCTCATCAGTTTTCGGTAGTGTTTGTATATTTAATGTGTGGCCCAAGACAACTCTTCTTCCCTCTCACACACCCCCTAGTGGGGACCCAGCCTGCAACCCAGGCACGTGCCCTGACTGGGAATCGAACTCTTGGCCTGACCCCTTGGTTCGCAGGCATGTGTGCAATCCACTGAGCCACACCAGACAGGGCTAATTGCATCTTTTTAAAGCTATACAAGTCATCATTCTGTTTACTGCCCATGTGTTTACCATTTTCTTTATTCACTCTTCCTTCTTTTGGAGCCTGAAGTTTGGACTTTATCTAGCGGTGTTTTTCTTCCGTCCAAAAAGCACATCCTTGAACTTCTTTAGTGATATTTTTCTGAGGTCAGACTTTGTAGTTGCCTGAAGATATCATTTCCCAAATCCTCAAAAGATATTTTCGCTGGATATGGAATTCCGGGATGGCAGTTACTATCTTTAACCTTAAAGGTTCCTCTACTGCTGCCTTCTGGGTTCCATTGTTTTCCTTGGGAAGTTTTTCTGTGGAAAGGTAATTTTCCCTTTCTGGGTACTAATAAGGCTTTTTTTTTTCTCTTTGGTTTTCTGCAGTTTTATTAAGTGGCTGGTGTGGCTTTATTTTTATCTTTTATAGTTGTGATTCCTGGGCTTCTGAAGTCTGTGGGTTGGTGTCTTTCTTTACTCCTGGAAAACCTTCAGTCTTCTGTCACTTCCTGTGTTAGCTCCGCCCATTTTCTTCACACTTCGCTTTCTGTCAGCGCACGTGTCTGTGCTTCGGGTGTCATCCAAGAAGTCGCTACCCAGTCCAGTGTCACAGATGTTTGTGTTCTGTGTTGTTCTAAGAGCTTTGCACTTTTAGCCCTTACATTTAGGTCTTTGTCCATTTGGAGTTGGTTTCGGGTCATGGCTGCGGGAGGGGTCCGCCTCCGTCCACTTGCACGTGGTCGTCCTGCTGTCCAGCGGCGTTCCTGGAATGTCCTCCCTGAATGAGCGGCCCAGGCCCCCCTCTCGAGAACCATTCGACCACATCCAAAGCTTTATTTCTGTACTGCCACGCAGTGTCTTAGAGATTAATAGTGGATCCGTCACTGGTATTCATAAACGTCATGGTGCTTTGAGTCATTAATTCCGTGATTTGGGACGGGATGTATCTCGTTCCACCATCGGCCCCGCCGAGATGGGACCGGCTGCTGTTTGCTGAGGCCACACACGGTGCAGGTGTGTTTGACCAAGTGTTTTCCTCAAGTTATTCGAATGTAAAAGTAGTTCATCTGCCACTTTCAACTAAGTTTAGAAAGGTTAAACTGATTTGAGTGCGAGTATCTTTGTGTGCAGTGAGCGCGAAGGACTAGGTCTTCCACGAGAAAGTCCTGCCTACCCGCCTCCTTCCCACGCGTCCAGACGCGCCTTCCCGGTGAGTTGCGTGCTCTCCATGACTCACTGTGTGTCTGGACTTACTGACAGGTTGTGACGTCCTTCTCGCGTCCCAGCTGTGTGGACAGTGCCACACGCCCTCGGAACAGCGACGGCTCTTGCGTGCATGTTCCAGTGCTGCTTCTGCCAGAGAGCCCCGCAGAGCTGCGGTTCGTCCAGTGCCAGCCCTGAGCTGGGCGGCGCGTGCCCGGCAGAGATGGTGAAGATGACAAAATCCAAAACTTTCCAGGCTTACCTGCCAGACTGTCACCGGACGTACAGCTGTGTCCACTGCAGAGCCCACCTGGCCAATCACGACGAGCTGATCTCCAAGGCAAGTGGTTTGTGCCCAGAAGTGGATGAGATTCCTTAACAATGATTATCACCCCTAGTTAGCAGAGGGATGGGACAGGTAGCGAAGCATCACATGGCTGCCTGGGTTTGCTGTGTCCTGAGAGTCTGGGGCCTTCTGGGCAGCGCTGATGAAAGTTCCGTGCGTGATTACGTGTGGCTACACTGCGCGGTCACGGTGGCCGGGCTCGGCAGGTCGGGGCGCAGGGGTGCCCGCGGTCCCGAGGAGCAAGCCGAGTCGGTTGTCTGCCCGAGTAGAAAAGGTCGTGTGAAACCAGACCCACGGAAGGAGCAGAGATGGTCTAGAAAATCTGGGGAAATAGTGTAAGGAGAAGGGAATTAAGACTTTCTTAAAACTTAGAATGGTTAAGAAAAGAGGCTGTTGGGGGGAGAATGGTATCTTTCGGAAAACGCCCAGGAGGGAAGCGCCGGGCCCTCTTTGCTGCCCGGTGGATATGAGAGAACAGCCCCTTCCTTTCTGATTAGGAAGAATTCTTTATTAGCAGGATGTAATGTTTAGAATTACCCTCTTGTGAGCTTTTATTTTTTTAAGATTTTATTTGTTTATTTTTAGAGAGAGGAGAAGGGAGGAAGAAAGAGAGGAAGAGAAACATCAATGTGTGGTGGTCTCTTGCACGCCCCCTACTGGGGACCTGGCCCACAACCCAGGCATGTGCCCTGACTGGGAATCAAACCGGCGACCCTTGGGTCTGCAGGCACTCAGTCTACTGAGCCACACCAGCCCGGGCATTCTCGTGAACATTTAATGCAATCCAAACATAATGGCTGAGTGAATGTTCCCTGGGGAAGCAGCAGCAGCCCTCTCCCACCTACCCACACAGGTCTTGACCCCCACCCACCCATTCTCATAGGTCATGACCCCTCCACCCATTTTCACAGGTCGTGACCCCTACCTGTCCTCACAGGTATGCCTTTCTGGGCTCCAGGAACCTCGTGCTCCTTCACAAACAGAGTCTGTTGGGAAATTGTGTCTCAGGAATGTCTCCCAGGCTCGTTTCACTCCAGCAGAACGTTTATCCACTTGTGTTTTCACTAGTGAACATCAGAGGTTGTCTCTCTTCTGTTCGCCATCTAAAATAGAAACTGTTACGGCAGAATTTCTATCCTCACGTTGCTTCTGTGGCTCCTTTGTCCATTCAGAAGTTCTGGTCAGAAGTGGAAATACCTCAGATACCTGGTTTCTTGGTTGCTTTCCGCGGCCTCCAGGTCGGGGCTCCTCGTCCCTGAGCTGAGCTCCTGACTCCTGATGCCGAGGCTGCCTCATCGGCAGGCGCCCGGCACCTCTCTGACCTTTGTTCTGAAGCCTTGGGGCGAATCCCCCTGGAGGTGGGCCCAGGGGGCTGGAGCTGCTCCTTCCAAAGAACCCTCAGGCCCTGGAGCTGGTTTGTGAATCACATGGAGGGCGGAGGCCTGCGGGTGGGAACAGTGCTGCCATTACTGAGCCGTTTGGGATGAAAGGCTGCGGAGGACGGGAACTGGCCGGGCACACAGGCTGCGGTGCCGTGCTGGGTGTGTGTCCCAGCTGGCGATGAAGGGCACCACCGCTGTCTGTCCCTGCGTCAGCGCTTTCCAGCCTCGTCATCTCGCGGCACACGTGAACTCGTCACCAAATTCTGCAGCATGCCCCAAAATGGGTTTTTGGCTGATTTGACAAAAAAAATAGGTATGATTTTGATTGATTTGCACTGGAGAGCTATTGTTGTATTGGCCGATGTCAGCTTTTTTATTTGAAAAGAGGTCAGTGCCGCTGACTAAATAGTCAGGTAGTGCGTGACTTAAAAACTCTCGCAGCATGCTGGTTGAAAATCACCACCTGTGTGGTTGTTTCGTGACACCTGTCACCGAGCAGAACCCCATTCACGGGAAGCTGGCAGTGCCGTCCTGACAGCCTCACCAGCCTTGGGCCATCTCTGCATGACTAGGCAGTCCCCCTGGCCCAGGAAAGCCTGGTGCGGGCAGGTCAAGTTACTAGAAGATTCGGTCTGATTTGCAAACTGAATCTGGAGGCCACATCTGGCAGACCACCTGTTTCTGTGAAGTTTTCTGTATCATCTGTGGCTACTTTTGTGCCTCAACAGAAGAGTTGTGACAAAGGGTGTGGGCCCCCGAAGCCCAAAATACTCACAGGCTCTGATTCCCAGTGGTTTGCAGAGCCCCACTGCAGCACGCGGTGGCCTGAATCAGCCCCACATCTGACCGCATCTCTGGTGCAAACCCTGTGGGGAAGTAAGCACTTGCCCAGGAGGCGAGAATTAGGAAAAGCGTTCTAGAAAAGTAAAGACTGACAGGAGTGTGTGAAAAGTCTGTAAGGTGATGGTTTGTTGAGTTGCACATAAAATAATGTTCCCAGTTCTGGGAAGCAGTGTAAGTAAAGAACCCCTTTTAAGTCTGAAAGCTGTATATTTAAATCAGAACACTGCTAGTCTCAGGCTCAGTTTTGCTGCAGTAACAAAGAACCCCAGATCTCAGTGGCTTAAAACAAAGGTTTATTTCTTGCTTTGGTGAGATGTTCATCATGGGTCGGCTGGGCTCACTCTTTAATTATAAAGGAAACTTGTTTGTAATCACACATTAAAGTGAAAAATGAGAATTACTTTTTCTCCTTCCTTATGCCAACTCCATTCCTTAGAGTTGTCACTTAGTGTGTTGTCATTGTTTTTTGGTTGGTTGGTTTTGTTGGGTGGTTTTTTTTTGTTGTCGTATGTCTGTGAGGACACATTTTCACTTTTTTTTATGTATTTTTAGAGGGGAAGAGAAGGAAAGAGAGGGAGAGATATATCAATGTGTGGGTTGCCTCTCACGCGCCCTGTCCTGGGGACCTGGCCTGCATCCCAGGCATGTGCCCTGACCAGGAATTGAACTGGTGACCCTTTGGTTTGCAGCCCATACTCAATCCACTGAACTACCCCAGCCAGGGCCATTTTCACTTTAGAGGAAGGGCTCATGACTTGTCATTTTGCAGCCAATGACAAGAACAGCTTTCCTCACCGAACAGCGCTATGTGACTGCCTCTCCACACACACTCAGCGTCTGCCCCTGGCCCCCTTCCTCGGTGCATGCATGAGTCCCCACGTGAAGCAAGTCCCCTATCTGCTCGCCTCTTGGTGGGCGTCTCTGGCGTGTTTCTTGTGATTGCAGACACTGATGGCCACTGTTCTCATCACATTCCCTTGTGTGTGCACACTGGTGCGTTCTTTGCACTCAGTTCTGCGAGGTGGGATTGCTGGGCCGGGCAGCACGCCCCTCCCACGTGCTGGTACCGTCAGCCTGAGCTCCCATCGCCCCTCCTCACCACCTTCGAATTCAGGCCAGGGGGCGGGCAGACACCCAGGCAGTGGTCCTGATTGGGTTTGCACTTCACTGGTGACGTTTGCAGTCGTCTGCTCCAGTTAGTCATTGGAGCCTGGCCTCAGTGCTGCTGCCGCCGGTGTCCCCCGTCCCCAGGAGGGCAAGGGTTGTGGGAGTTCGGGCTGGGAGTGGCCTGGTTATGTCAGGGAGGTGCTGATACCCCGTTCTGCCTCCTAAGTCATCCGTAAACACGCTACGAGCTGTTTCCTAGCTTTGTAACACTTTCCTGGGGCGAGCTGTCCTTTCCCCCAGGGAAGGGGCCATCTTGGGCTGTGACTTCGTTTTTATTTCAATGGAAAAGCAGGAAGACATCCTCTTGCTCCTAATATCTGACAGACGGGGGCGTCCTGTGCTGGCAGAGCGCGTGAGAAGAACGCCTGGGCGGCCCCTCTGGGGCTCCAGGGGGCGCCGTGACTCCCGGGCCCCCTTTTGGAAGACACTGGTCCCGCTCTGGGCCCTGAGCAGTGCCCCTCGCGCTCCACCAGGGGGCCCTTCAGCCCCCAGCGTGCCAGCGTGACCTGGGCTCGGCTTTGCCGCTGTCATTCTGAGCTGCCAGACTCGCCATCGCTTTTGCCCTCTCACGGCAAGCCTTCTAAAACTTTGTTTCTTCTTTGCAGTCCTTTCAGGGAAGTCAGGGACGCGCCTACCTCTTCAATTCTGTGTGAGTACCGCTGCCGTGTGGCCGTCAGGCCGCGTCTGTCGCTTCTGTCCACCCATTTAATTCCTCAGAGCTGGAGCAGATAAACAGTGCTCACCAGTGGTCTAAAATTACCCAGCGCCTCTTACGTGATCTTTAAAGAATTCCCTCTCTCTGGTCTTGAGAGTTTGGGGAAAGCGTGAGGCTTGTTCATGACTGAGGAAAGAGCCCCGCACACACGCTGTGGCCTGTTTGCCATTTGCGGTGGGTTTTGAATGTCGCTGCAGGAGGACCGTGGCTGTTCCCTGGGATTCTCACGGGGAAATAAAAAGTCATTCCTTCTCGGAAGAGGTGGCGGTGGGCAGGCGCTGGGGGAGGCAGGGAGGTAAGAAATAGTGCCGAATTGCTGGTAACTGTCGGGCTCGAGAAGTCACCACGCAGGGTGGGAGCCAGGTGGGGGGTGGGAGTGCCTCCACCGGCCTGGGGCCCCTCAGGGACGGGTCTCCAGCACCTGCTTCCTCCTCCCTGCAGGGTGAACGTGGGCTGCGGCCCCGCGGAGGAGAGAGTGCTTCTCACGGGCCTGCACGCCGTCGCAGACATCTACTGTGAGAACTGCAAAACCACACTCGGGTGGAAATACGTGAGTAGCCGCCTCGTTCTGACAGCTCAGAGACACCCAGACTTACTCTAAGAACCAAAACGTTTACACACGAAAACAAAATGTGCAGAGGCGCGAGATCGCCCCCCGGAAGTGTGACCCTGTCAGTCAGAGGTCAGGGGGTTCATGCGTTGAAAGAATTTCTGTTGAACCGTTTAAAGACGTCTAGGCCGCGGCCCCACCCACAGGTCCTGTTCGGCCTGGTGTCCCACTCACCGGGGACGAGCACTGGCTGATGGGCCTGGGGCGGGGGCGGTCCCCTTGCACTGGGGATCACAGCAGCCCCTCTGCCCTGCTTGGTGCCTTGTATGCCTAGAAGCCCCTCTGCCCATGGGTCTTATTCTCAGCCCTTTTTCTCCTGACACCTGTGCTGAGCGGCACCCTCCCGCCCCATCTCCAGCATAACTGTCGGCTTCTGTCCACCCCTCCACCCCACCCAAGCTTCCTGCAGGCATGGTGGCATGCCCTCCCGCCCCCCCCGCCCCGACTGGCCTATCTCTGTTCTCTTGAGTGTTAGGCTTTGGGAAGTCTCTCCTCTTCCCTCCCTGTTCTCTCTCATCTCATTTGTTTTGACCTCTTTTCTGTTGACCACTCCCACACTTGTCCCTGTGCCCCACCCTCGTTTGGGAGGCCCGTCTGGCGTGGCGTGCACCTTCCTGGTGGTTGTCTTCTGCAGCCGTTCCAGTTTTCATTGTCAGAGCCACTGGCTCTCCCTCCTTGAGTTCTTGATGGTTGCTGGTGTCCCGTGTCCCCGTCAGATATAAGGGGACGCAGTCCCCAGCACAGAGACAGGCTTAGTGAGGTCTGCAGGCTTCCCCAGGCCTTCGCCTGCTTGGCCCATTTCCCTCCCATCCTGGAAGGCTGCTGGACCAAGGGCCTCCCTCCCTGCAGCCTCTCTGAACTGTGCCCAAGGCTCTTAGGGAGTCCCCGTCATTCTCTGTTAACCACAGCCCCTGGGAGGAGCAAGATGCTCCTCGTCCTACCTCCCAGCTTGCCCTGCACATGGTAGGTGCTCAGCAACAAACATGAAATGGTATTTCCCTATAAGTTTAACCATAACTTGATGACAAGCGCACAGTAGGCCTGTATCGCCCTCAATGGGCTTGTCACCCATGACAGACCCCTCCCAGCCACGAGCCTGGTGCAGGGAACACCTGGGGAGACATACATATAGACTCATTCTCTCTCTCTTTTTAAGATTTTATTTATTTATTTTTAGAGAGGGAAGGGAGGGAGAAAGAGAGAGAGAGAAACATCAATGTGCGGTTGCTGGGGGCCATGGCCTGCAACCCAGGCATGTGCCCTGACTGGGAATCGAACCTGCGATGCTTTGGTTCACAGCCCGCGCTCAATCCACTGAGCTACACCTGCCAGGGCAGACTTACTCTCTTTACTCAGAGTGTAATAAAGTTGAAAAATGAAACCGTTTGTCCTGAAACCTTTCCGTCTCTACTTTTTTTTCACCCCAAGGAACATGCATTTGAGAGCAGTCAGAAATACAAGGAAGGAAAATTTATCATCGAGCTGGCCCACATGATCAAAGACAATGGCTGGGAGTAAAGTGAAGAGTTTCTGTTTTCTTTTGGATACCGTTTTGTGAAAGAGACTGTAATGTAATGAAAACATAAGAGCATCCTGGATGACAGTATTTTCTTGAACTTGAACCTTGCTAGCCAGCCTCTCCTGGCCATTCCCATGGGTAAGGCTCCATCCAGTCTACGCCCCCTATATGTACATGGTCATTTCTGAAATGTTTCTAATGTCTCAAGTGCTAGAGAAAGAATTAACCAACTGATGACTTAGCCGTCTAGTTAATACCTTCTCTAACCTGTGCCTCTAAGGTTGAGTTTGTGCTCTCCCACACGTGACACCAGACCAGATCTCTGCAGACCACAGGGACAGGGTCTCCTCAGAGAGCAGGGGTCACCCCTGTCGTGCAGCGTGAAGGTTTTTTAGCCCACTGTTTTCCTAATTTGCAAAATTACAAATTGGTTACTTTGCTTGCGAATCAGCTGTTAAGTCATAGTGTTCGTTTCAGAATTTTCCAGAAGCAGTCGACAAATCTATTGTATGCACCAAGAGTGCTTTTGTTTTCTTCAGCCTTGTTCAGAAAGAGGGCTCCATTGATAACATTTTAGATAAGTTATAGAGAAATGTGTCTAATGGAACGTCTTGTTTATTTAAGCCAATAGCTTTCTCATCTAGAAAGCAAAGGAACTAGTTGCTAGCAAAGACTGTTCCAGGGGCCACAGTCCCGGACACAGGGCTCCCGGGGTGGGGCTTACGTGGGAGTCAGGCCCAGAGTGGCCGGTCCGTGGAGCAATAATAGTTCAACACACTGGACTGAGCGAATCGGATTTCCCTTCTACTCTGTTGTACTTGAAGAAAAATAATTATTTTTGCATATGAAAGAGGCCAGAACTAACAGGATAAACTTTCAAACTTGAGATTTGGTAGATTGTTTTAATGTTTTCAGAAAAGGTTAAAGTTGCAAGACAGGTGTAAACTTTGTAGATGAGATGTTTGGTGTGCTCAGCAGGTCACCCTGCCTCGCCTGCTTCTGTCCCATGGGTGGCACAGAAGGGACCGGGCCGTCTCCGAGTCCTGACTTCCTGCCGCCTGTTGTAAGTTGCAGCCCACCCGTGCTGCTGCGGGGGGTGGGCACTACGCAGGGGTTTGGACCAATTTGCAGAAAATGGAGGCCAAAAAACATTCCCAAATAAGTTTTGTTTTTTATTGTTTGAACCTGAAAAGGGCCCAGGGAGGCCGGGAAAAAGAGCAGCGTGCCCTGATGTTTCTCAGCCTGTGAGATGGCTCTGAAACTGCCCTCAGACGAGGTTAGTCCGCTGGCAGCAAGCCCCGCGCCCCTGCCCTGAGCCCAGCCTCCCCTGAGCCCAGACAGAGCCATGGTCCGTGCAGGCTCTCGGCTCCCCTGCCCGGTTCTGGTTCAGCCGCTCACCTGGAGCTTCCCTTTGGGCACCATCTCTGCCTAAGTCTCGAAGCCTTGCAACCCAGGCGCAGGGACATCAGGGTGCATCTTCGACTGGGAAGGAAGATCTTTGTTCAGCTGTGAGGTCTCTGCACTAGCAGGTGCTCCTGCTAGCTGCTGCTTCCCTGAACTGCTGTCCCCAAAGATCCGGGCTGCCCTGGCACTTCCTGTGTGTCCTTCAGCCGTGCAGCCTTGAGGCCTCCAGGGCCCGGTCACTCCCATCGCTGCCGGGATCCAAACCCGAAGATGCCTCACCAGTGCGCTGGCACGTGAAACGCCAGACTCCGGCAGCTCAGTCCTCGGTGAAAACTCGGAGGACGCCTTCCTGGAGTGAGTACTAACTATTGAAAACTTGGCCTAAACTGACATTCCCCTTCTCGGTCCGGCCCCTCAATGAGCCCGTGCTGCCTCTGGAGACACCGGGGGCCAGGGAAGCAGGGCAGCCTCGGCCCAAGGGCCGAGACTCCGAGCGCCTCTCCATGAGTCTTCGCCGAGACTGAAGACTTTGTGCAGTTCTTCCGACAGTTTCTGTACATACTAACCTTGTATCTGAAGCTTTTCCATGTTCTGGGCGAGTTTCCGGCCCCTTCCGTTTGCGCACTTTGGTTTTTGTGCCGTGTCTTGTGATGGCACCAAACCCTTCTTCCCAGTGGAGTTACAACACTTGTGTTTTCTTCTTTTTTTGTAACTGGTACACGTACTCTTACCACTTTTTTTGTCTTCTGCAAAACCCAAGCTCCTTTTGAAACCAAATGAACCGACCATGAGCTGGCTTCAGGGAAGGACGCCCACGAAACCACAACCAGACGTGCTGGTAGAGGGCTGGAATGTTCCACCCTCTTAAAACCCTCAACAGTAGTCCTCCTCCCCTGACTTTTATTTAAGTTATTTAAAATATTGTCCTTGAGAAGAGTGGGAGGTGGTGCCAAGATTAAAAATGCATCTAACACAAAACTAGGCCATGCCCTCTGGCACAGTACACTTGCTTTAGAAACGTGGTTTAGTTTTGTTGCCATTTTATATATACATAAATATAGTATTTTTGTACCTTAACACTTAATCTTGATGGCATCTGTCAGATATTATTAGCAAGGATCAGAAAAAGGAATTTTTCAAAAGTCCTTTAATTTACCTGATGACCTCACCAGGTACTTAAAAAATCCAAGTGGTGTTCATTTCTGGACAACTACAGCTTAAGCTCCAAAACAACCTACAGAAACGTAAAGCCTCGTCTGTCAAAGGTTCTGGGCCGGCCCGTCCTCCCGCCGTGGGTGGCGCCACGGGGCTGCGGCCGGCTGGCCCGGAGGCTCACCCCTCGGAGCAGAACTGCCGAGCCTGAGCGCACACGCCCCCTCAGCCTCCCTGTGTCCAGCCCTCGGTCCTCTGTGTCTGTGAGGTTTAGAAATAAAGCTCCGTGTCCAGCGTCTCCTCTCCAGTGGCGCGTGTGTCTCGGGGGCTCTGCTCCGATGCCGAGGGACAGGGCCGTGGTGCTGTGACGCTCCCAGCCAGCAGAGGGGCCTGCTCTCCCTTCTGTAGGTGGTCCCCGGCCTGCGCTGTCACATGCAGACACAGCCTTTGGGGCACTGGCTGCCAGGCTCACTGCCCGTTGCGGGCCTGTGAGCAGGGCCCGGGAAAGCCTCACCACGTAGTTACAGGGCTTCGGCTAAGCCGCACTCAGCACTTGCTTCTGAACTGCGGGAGGGCTAGCTGCCTCCACCGAGGAGTCCAGGAGACAGTGGTGTGCTGTACCCACACAGATCACTAACCACCCCCCGCCCCGTGTCTTCACCCCCACCCTGCCTGCCCTCTCTTCCACGTGAGCCAGGTTCTTGGAGCCAGTGCTAGTGCAGACAGCCTCTCACAACTGAGAGCTCAGCTGTCTGTGGTCAGGGGGTCATGTCTGGTTGAAGTTGCAGAGGGGCTAAGCACTCACTCTGCAGAGTCCAGGTGCCCTGTTGCCTGTCGGGGGTGCAAGGAGACTGCAGAGGGACAGGCCCAAGGCGGGGCACAGAACTTGTCCTCAGCACAGGGGAGAGCCAGTCTGCCCTGAAGCAAGACGAGGCCAGTGAATTCGGGAAGGCGGCTTGGCACCTGTGTGGACATGCACACGGGGCCAAGATCGAGGCTGGTGACAGCCCTGGGACCTGGTGTTCGGCACGAGAGCTGGGAAGGAGCCGAGATGCATTCTGGAAGTAAGCTGTTGAGACTTACTGGTGGAATTGAGGTTTTGGCTGAGGAGGGAAAGAGGAAAAGCCAAGGGTGGAGCCGAGTTAGAGTTTCAGCAGACGAGCAGGATGGGGCGATGGCCTGTGCCGACGGGAGGACGTGAGAGGTGGGCAGCGACCCTTTCGGAGCCCCAGGGCCAGAGGAGACGTGGGCCTGGGAGGAGGCAGCTGTCGCCACACTTCCACAGAGGCACTTCGGGAGAGCTGAGGTAGCAGGGTCAAGGTCA
This sequence comes from Tonatia bakeri, assembly GCA_004024845.1. Classification (NCBI taxonomy): domain Eukaryota; kingdom Metazoa; phylum Chordata; class Mammalia; order Chiroptera; family Phyllostomidae; genus Tonatia; species Tonatia bakeri. The sequence goes on from PVIA01014279.1 coordinate 12,381, forward strand.
GGAGAGTGGGAAGCAGGCTAGCACAGGCTGCAAAGTGAACAGAAAACAAGGATGGGCAGGCAGGAGTCAGCTTTTTGAAGACATTTATAGGATCAGGGATCTTTCAGTTAGCAAATGCTGGTACGGCCAGCCTGACAGCCCTAAGAGCTGGGGCTGATGGTCAGCGGTGAGCACAGGGTAGAAAAGGAGTGGGGGTGAGGGGGCATGCCAGCTCGCTGGGGCCTTCTACATGGCCATCAGGAGCAGCAGGAGCCAGCTGTCTTCACCCACGTGGTCCCGTCACCGTCCTGAGGTGGAACCCAGAGCCAGGCATGCCAGCGCATGTGTGCACGGCAGAGCTGGGCTACAACCACCCATGGTCCTTGCTGGGGTGGATGCGACAAACCCAAGCGGAGAGGTGGCAGAAAAGGTTCTTGGAAATAACATCAAGGTACTAGTCCAGGGTCCTCAAACAGCCAGTGTCCAAACACAGACCTTTAAGCGCCACTGCAGCCTCCGGGTCGCAAGGCCTGGGGTGTGAGAATGTTTCTAACAAGGTTCCAGGTGATGCTGCTGGTTGGGAACCACATGGAGCCAACAGCCCTTCTTCCCAGGCCTAGACCTGGAGCCTGCTGGTCCAAGATGTGGGCTCTTGCGTGGCCTAGGCCTGCCAACAGGGCCAGGGCACAGCCCTGGGTGGGAGGAGGGGAGGCCCGTGGGCTTCCAGGGCCAGAAAAAGAGACCCAGGTAGCAGGGAAGAGCTTTGCTGAGCCGCAGCCCAAAGGGCAGGCCGACGAGGGCCAGAAAGCTCCAGGACGCGGGACACAAGCCCCGGCACTGCGTCCCTACCAGGACCCAGAGCAGCAGGCCCGCTGCTACCACGAGCTGAAGTCCGTGAAACCTCGGCTGGGCTTTTTCTTGGCCACGGGGACAGCGGCACTGGTTGACGGTTCCTCCTCTGCTACACGTTTCCTGGGAACAGAAGAGCTGGACTCCAGCTGCTGTGGGGGCCAGCCCCCAAGGTGCAAGCCACACGTCTCCACATCACCCCCATCCCAAGTGTGAGCCCTTCAGCCTCCTGGGGGCCTCCCAGCACCTGCCCACCCTGGTGTCCGTTACTCCCTCGCCCCCAGTAGCCTCTGGCCTGCAGCAGTGAACTCATGGGGCACGCCGTGGGAACAGACACTGGCTCCCGCTGTACTCACGTGGCTGCTGGGCTGATGTACTTGCCCACCCCCTGGCGGTACGTCGGGGGGCCCTGGCTCCCTGACTTGGGCTGGCTTTTCTTCACTGTGCTCTCTGGGGCTGCCTCCTCGAGCTGTGTCTTCTTCCGCTCCTCGGCGATCTGTGGGGGAGCAGGGTGACAGCTGGCCCGCAGCCCCTCGGGCTGGACAGGGCTCCCCCAAGTGCCTCCCTGTGTGGCAGCTACACCCTCCTCACCTGGACGTCGGCCTCCTCGAAGGGGTCCACGAACACCGTGGTGGACTCAATGCGGATCTCCTCCTGCAGTGGGGCGGGGGCCGGTGAGCCGGGCTGGCAGGAGGCAGTGGGGCCCCACGCCCGCCCAGCCAGCCTGCGGAGCAGCCCCTCTGTTCTCCCAGGACATGTACCTTGGGACGGTCGGTTTTGGGGTCGCTCTCCACATTTTCCATGGCTGTCAGTGTGTCAAAGCCCCCAACAACCCTGTAGCAGAGGGAGGTGGCCTCTTAATATGCCCAGCTCAGGGCACCCCCAAGGACCAAGTCCTGACGTGGCAGGAAGAGGGCCTGGGAACGGGCCTGGGCTGAGGGCTCACAAAGGCCCCACACAGACAAGGGCATAGATGGACTGGATTCAGAAAGGCCCACGGGGCAGTGACAGGACCGCAGGCCAGGAGAGCAGCAGCCTGAGAGGCCGGTCTGGCGGGCCGCCGTTGCTCCCACTGTAGCTGCTTCCCCACCGCAGCCAGAGCTGAGGAGTGCGGCAAAGACCCTGGGGCCACAGAGCTGGAGATACCCCCAGACCTTCACCGGGAAAGGCTGCTGGCCCGTGGATGGGAGAATGGGGGCAAAGGAGGTGGCCCAGACAGGTGATTTGGGATCATCCAAAAACAAACCGAGGGGCTGACTCTGAGCAGGACACCCACCAGGCAGGGCTGGAGCTGGCCTCTCCTTACCCAAGGTCCCCTGCCCAACAGAGAAGCCCCAGGTCCCCACTTATGCACAACCACAACCTTGGTAGGGACAGTCAGGACAAAGGAGTGCAGAGCCAGGCCTGGGGAAGAGGCAGTGAGACCCCAGCCAGGGCGGGAGCCTGCCCTTGCTGACACCCTGCGCTTCATGCAGCGGCTTCTCTTACCGCCCGAAGATGGTGTGCTTCTTGTCCAGGTACGCACAGGAGCGGAAGGTGATGAAACTAGGGAGGAGGACGGGAGGGTCAGGAAGGGCGTGAGAGCTCACCCTACCCTGGCCTGCCTTGTCCCCCAAGGCAGCTGGGCACAAACTAGTCACCTCTAAGCTAGGGGGCCCTTGGTATAAAAGGGTTCTGCCCTATGGGGGCTCCCCAGGGGAGAGGCCCAGAGCCCCAAGCTGTCCCAGCCCCTTCTTGCTTTTGCCCTGTGCCCATGAGGCGGGGGGCTGGCCAGTCACTGGACGAAGGTGAGAGCTCAGATGAGCGAAATCCCCGCACCAGTCAACGGCAAGGCAGCCATTTAGCAGGAAAAATGAAGGGTTTCTCTAAGCGATACTAGCACAAATGCAAGAAAATGGAATTGCTTTCTGCACATTCACACTCAAAAGTAACAAATATGTAATACAAAAATAAACCCTTCCTGCCTCCAGAAAAAATTTAAGGCCTTCCAAAGTTTCCAGGAAACCCCCTTAACTGAAAACTAGAGACAGATATACAGGAATACATAATATTTTAAAACATCTTTTGGAATATAGATGACATCTAAAAAGATCTTAGCCAGAAAAATACAAACCACCTAATAAAAAGTACAGAGTTCAAAAATACAGGTAGGAGTTAGGGGGTTTTAAAAACCGTAAATAATGAAACACACAAACCCCAAAGCTCCTCGGGAAGGATGACGAGGGCCGGCAGAGAAACGGGGCCTCCAACTAGACGGAGCCCTTCGCGCAAATCCCTCCCAAAAAGCCGCCCCAACCACCCGGTGGCGCCAGCCCGGGCCGCCTTGGCTCCCAGACCAACCTCCCCTGCCCCGGCTCAGTCCACAGCCTGCGGCCCTCAGAGCCGAGGGGGGTGGCGGCAGTGCGAGCACAACCACCAGTGAACAGAAACAGTCCGGACCGAGACCCCAGTTCACACAGAAATGGGAAACGTGATGGAGGGGAGGGGAGGTGCCAGGAGCCTCTCCTCCTCCACCTGCACCAGGGCAGGTCCCACTGCCCCTCTCCCCATTCTTGCTCCTGGTGGGCCCCCAGCCCTGCCTTTACATCTGAGCTGGGGACACCGAGGCCTGTACTTCTAGCCCACCTGCGTCCTCTAAGCACCAACACGTAAACCCATGAAGAACAGGTGGGTGTCCCAGACATCCGATACAGCAGTCGTCGAAGAATTCTCGTCCCCTAACCAGGTGCCTGCGTTGTCGTAAACGTAACTCGGCAATGGCTGCTCAGACCAGACCTGGATTCCAGCCCCTCCCACACTCAGGCTGCCCCTCCCTGCCTGGGCACCCGTGCCCACGCCCACATCCGCTTCAAGGGGCACCTTCTCCAGGAGGCCTTTTTGCATCTCCTGGGGACTCCTGCCACCTGGTCCCTCACGGGCACGTGCCCCGGGGTGCAGTGCTGCCTGCTGACCTCCTCTGCACTGAAGTGCACACACCTGCACTGGGCAGGTCTGGGCTGTGTCACCTGGGAGTCGTCCACCTCCCCGGGGGTGCTGCACGCCTTGACTGGATTCGGGTCGAGCACAGCCTTCAGGGAAAGGCTGAGGGGCCCTGCAGGGAGTCTTGCACCTCCCCAGGCCCATCCCACAGCCGCCCAGCCACTCACAACTGAGACTTGTTGGTGTTGGGCCCTGAGTTGGCCATGCTGAGGATGCCTCGGCCCGTGTGCGAGAGGTTGGGCCGGAACTCGTCTCGGAAGGGTTTTCCCCAGTACGACTCCCCACCTGGAACAGAAAGGAGCACGGCTGGCAGCAAGCACACCCGGGTCCTAGCTGGGTGCGGCCGGTTCCAGTAACCTATGCCAGGTCTCAAGGGGCAGTGGGCCCTTGGAGGGCAGCCCTGAAGATGGAGTGAAGGGTGAAGGTCACATGTTACTGCTCACCCATGTGGCTGAGGGAGTGGGCCTGCGCCCAAGCAGCAGACAAGCTGAGAGGGGCTTTGGGAGGCAGTGGGAGAACAGCCAGACATCTGGCGCAGGGCGCAACCCCTCTGCTGTGGGGTCCCTGAAGCACCCCTTGGCCCTCTGATCAAGGTGGGTGCCCCAGAGCCCTGTGGAGGCAACACGCTCCCACTTCCATCTACCATTTGGGCCTTATGGCCATTTCAAAATGAGAGAACAGGGACGTGCCCAAGGTCTCACGGCACCCTGCTGGCTGGCCTACCCGTGTCCACATCCAGAACTCTCAGCCCTGCCCCCCTCGGCGCCCCGCTGGGGCGGCCGAAGCTGCCCAGGGGGCCCCAGCACCAGCACCCACCTGTGCCTGTGCCTGTGGGGTCGCCCCCCTGGATCTGCAGGAAGAATGGAAGCCAGTGAGAAGCCATGCCCTGTGACCCTGACGCCCTGCCAGCCCTTCGGCAGCCGCCCACTGTCCACTGGCGGAAGCAAATCCCCTCCTGCCAGATGGGCCCCAAGGGGTCTGAGCTCTTGGCGAGGACGGATGGCCTCCCGGTCCCAGCTGCACAAGCCTCTCGTGGCCTGGCGGGGTGCTCAAGGGGCAGGCTCCCGGCCCAGGGAGAAGAGGCTCCTGCGTGCAACAGCAGTCCCCTCCAGGGTCTGTGTGGCCTTGCAAGGCTGGCGCTGGCCCACATAGCTCACCACGAAGTTCCTAATGGACCTGTGGAAGATGGTGCCGTCATAATATTGCTTCTTGCAGAGCCTGATGAAGTTTTCGCAGGTTTTTGGTGTCTGCAAAACAGCCCAGACACCTCTGTGAGGCACGAAGCAGCTGAGGGAGGGTCATGAATGCCACCTAAGCCCCGATCATACAGCGGGAGAGGGTCAGCTGCCTGTGGGTGCCACAATAAGCACCCATGACGCTCAATGACAAGAAACTTGTAGCCACCAAGAGCAAGGGCCCCAGGGCACTGAGTGTGAGTCCGGTGTGTACTCGCTGCCTGGACTCAGGCGGAGGAGACACAGCACGAGGCTGGCAGGGTTGCATCTGAGGGTGAGGCGGGGGCCTCCACGCTCTCCAGAGGATGCGGTAATTTTCTACTACAAGCCCATCCTAAGTGCTGCCCCAGGTTTGAGGCCCTGGAGACCACCCTGGGCGGGGGAGGGGACAGCCGCCACACCCACCATGTCACAGTGCAGCTCCAGGTTGAGGTCGCCCTTGCTGGTGTGCAGCCGCACGTAGCCCTTCTTCTGCACAAACTGGTAGCGCAGCACGTCCTCGTCGATGGCGGCTGCGAACAGAGGCCTAGCTCTGTGCCTTCCCCCAACCCGAAGACAGCCACCCCCACTCCACAAAGGGCTGAACTCGGGCCCCAGCCCCAGGGGAGCCCAGGGGCCTGCCCTGGCTGAGCACAGAAGAGGGCACGGAGGGCCAGCAGGGGTGCTGGGAAAGCCCGGCGGGGGTGGGAGGGAGGTGCAGAGGGGTGGGGAGGAGAGAGTCGGGGACCTGACAGGCCTAAAACCCAGGAGGAAAAGAGTTTGAGGACAATGATAACAGCAGCCTTGGTGCAGGGCTAAGGTGCCCATGGGCAGCCTAGGAAGAGGTGGGGCGGGGGGCACCAGCAGGCAGGATGTGGCATGGGGAGGGGCTCCTGCCCCTGGCCCAGACCTTGCTACAGCCTCCCCATCACACAGCTCCACAAGGGCCCGTCCCCCCACCCCCACTCTTGCTGAGCTGCCTAAGAGCCCATAAAGCCCAGACGCAAGGCTGCAGTGTGAGGATGGGGGATAGGGCAGCCGTTAAGCAGCAGCCCTGGCGATGGAGGGGCGGAGGCAGCTACCTGCTTCGTGTGTGGTCTCGGGCACCATGGCGGTGGAGGTGAAGGAGGCGCTAACCTTCCCAGTGGAGTAGTGGGCCTGCCGAGAGAACCACATGGGACGTCAGCGGCACCCTGGGAGGTGGGTGGGCCGGGACGTGGGGCCCAGCCGGCCCCATGCTCAGGCGCCTGCTCGACCCCTCCCATCCAGGATGGCGTCCCTGACCACCACCCAAAGACATCACCAGTAACTTCCTTAGGGGCAGGACGGCCCAGCCCAAACTGGCTTCCCCTAAGGCCCCAAGGAATGAGGGGCTCTGGTTTCCTTTTGAAAATTTTCAGTTTCTACAATTCAACACATTATATTTTTAATCATGAACGTGAGCCACAGAAATATTTCTTCATCCTTGGCAGAGGGAAAAAATAAAAGGGATTTTTTTATTTTTTCCTCCCAATCAGAAGGAAGTACACCAAAATGCTAAGAGCTCTTGTGTTAAGTAAGAGTAGTGGAATGAAGAAGAACAAACTTTTTTCCTTTCGCAAACTTTCCTGAACACTTTTCTATGGAGGGAGCCTCAGAGCCCCGCCACCCATCCCCACAGCCCCAGCTTGCCAGGCTGAAGCGGTGATGGTACTGGCAGAAGCCAAGACCAGAACACAGGCCAGCTCCGGGCCCAACAGACCAAGGCAGCAACACTGGTGCCATCGCTGCTGACTGAGGGCCTCGAGGCCAACCACTGGGCGCGGTGAGAAGTGAGCCCGATGGCCCAGGAGGGGCGGCCACCAAGCACCACTGTTCCCTCCCCTCAGCACCACAGCACCCCTGAGACGCCCCACCACCTGTCCCTGGTTTTGCTCTGGGCACCACAAGACCGTGACCCAGCTGTGTAGGGCGGTGACCCCACACCCCACGGGACATCCCCTCCCACAGACCTGCGAGCCTGAGGCCACTGTGTCATGCGGTACCACCAAACCACCTGGCAGCCAGCCACCTAAAACGTGTCCCAGGCTCCCCAGCCTGGGCCAGAGCATGATGCAGACCCTACACGGCTGGGGGCCACCTTCCTTCCCTGCAGGGACCCAGCACACCCACGTCACCCCAGCCTCCTCAGTGCAGCTGTCCTCTGGGCCCCCAAAGGCACCTCGGCTCTTGGATCCAGCTGCTTCCCCTCCAAATGTACCCCCCTCCGAGGGGCTCTGAAGGCGGGGTGCTTGAGCTGGCAGCTCTGTGGCCCTCCACCTACTCACGGCATTCAGCTTGTCCACCTTCCTCTTCTCCGGGGCTTTCATGGTGGCCGCCAGGACCTCGTCCCCTTTGAACTCCTTGTAGAGCTCCTGCAGTGTCTCCCGGGTCTCAGTGTTTGTGTTTTTCAAATAATAAGACGGGTCCTGCTTGGCCTTTTCTTCATCTGCAGGACAGCAAGGTAGCCTGAGCAGCTGAGCTCCCAGGGATGTCCCCAGACACACATGACAAGGACAAGAGGCCAGAGGTGATGGTACTGGCAGAAGCCCAGACCAGAACACAGGCCAAGCCTCCACCCCAGTGATACTTCGTAGTCGCTACAAACCCAGGAAGGCGTGTGCGGGGAGAGGATGAGGGGATGCCCAGAAGGGCAGCAGCTTGCCCGCCGAGGCTTCTGCTGGAGCTGGCTTTGGTCTCTGTCCCCAGCCCAGCCTTGTCCCCAACGGTGTTCACAAACAGCCCTGGTGGTGGCGCCCGCCAGCCGAAAAGTCCCCACACTCGCCAGCCCCCATGGGACCCCCCAGCCTGCCTGACCACCATCCCCGCAGTGACCACAGGCATGGTCTCTAGGGAGCAAAGACAAGGCCTCATCCAGGACCCGAGGGCCTGGTCAAGAAAGCAGGCCCGAGGATCCCCAGAGCAGTGTGGAGTGGGGAGGACAGGTGTCCAGGCCTGTCCCGCATGAGGCGGTGGGCACTACGGTGTAAGGGCCCGGCTGGCACCCACCACCTCGGGCTCCTTAAGGGCAGTGTGGGCCAGCGTCATCCTGCCAGTCCCACACAGGAGACACTGAACGTCAGCTCGGGAAACACCAGGCCTGCCTGGGCTTGATCACGACTCTGGCCCCAGGAGCGGGGGTCTCCCCAGGGAGCTCTCTCCCATTTCCCCCAGCCCCCGGCACCCAGACCACCCCTGGTTGCTCCTACCTGGGTCTGTCATTTTCATGTTGTTCTTAACGTGAAAGAAGTTGGAGACGTTGAATTTGTCCAAATTGGTGGGGTCCTGTGGCAAAAGGAACACGTGCAGTAGAGCGCCCAGCACTGCGTCAGGCCCCAGCTGTGCCCACGTGGCCGCCCCTGCTGTGAAGGAGGGCTGGGTGGCATGAGGGTCCTGGGCCAGGAGGAGAGACACCAGTGGCTGCAAGGAGACCTGGTGGGTCGAGCATGGAATGGTACCAGGACTGGGAGAGGGCTCCGCCCCAGGCAGGGCCACAGCAGGGATGGCATGGAAACTGGCTCAGGTGGCTGGCTGCTCATCAAACCGCAGCCACTTCTTGGCACACAGCTGACAAATGTCCCTTGCTGTTAAGCAGCCACAGGACGGATGGAGTCTTCTCGAGGGAACGTGGGCAGGCACAGCATGCCCACCTCCAGGCCTCCCACACGCTGCCCCGTACGCCTTCCTTCAGCCTGGTGGCCAGACACAGGCCCCACAGGTTCTCAGGCCCTGGGGATAGCCAGCCCGCCCCCTTGGAGGGAAAAGTGTACTAACCTCCAATTAAAACGGGACAAGCCACAGAAGGACCGTCCCTGTGTAAGTCACTCCTGGATTTTCTACATCCATGTTTTTATTAACTCACCCAGGAGACTCAGACACCTTCAGGGGTGTCCCATGCCTAGTGCTGGGGTACAGGGCACACACCCGCTCCCACTCTCAAGAGGGCAGGAGGAGAGCCAGGCCTGAAAGAGGCCACTCAGATGCCGAGATGGCCCTGAGGACAGAGAGGAGGGGCCCTGACACAGCAGGGACAGGCCGAGGAGGAGGAATGCGAGGGCCAGGCTGGGGAAGCGGTGCGTGCGAAGGCCCGTGCAACCGAGTGGAAGGAGGCAGGAGGGTGAGCACTGTCAGTAGCAGCTGGGGCCCCGCAACCTGACAGGCAGCGGACAGGAAGCCCCCAAGGCTGGGTGGAGAGGTGGGTTGGCGGAGGGGAGCTGAACCAAGATTATAGGGTGGTCCCTCCTGGGAACAACAGGGGGAAGGGACACCCACCTGGAGGGTGATGATGTCCTGCCGGGAGAAGGGCTCATCAGTCAGCAGGTCTCGGAAGTTCTTGGCCTTGATATTTAGCTGCTCCACGGCCTGCAGTCGGGAGCAAGGCAGCTGTGACGGTGCTCGTCCTCAGCCCGGCGCTGGGAGCCTACAGCCCCCCAGACAACGGCACTGCTCCAGCACGGAGATGAAGGGCAGGACGACCGTGTGCCCAACGAGAGCTCACAGCCACGGCCCTGCCACCTTGGGAGAGGCTTGTTGGGCCCCAGAGACCCAAATTCAGCCCCCTGAGCAAGGTTCCTCACAGGGCGCTCTGTGACACACGTCTCAACACCAGCAGACAGGCTCAACAAGGCGTCCATCTGTGCCAAGTCCCCCCACATCCGTGCACACTCGGGTGAGGTGTCAACCCCAGAGGCCCCAGGGCAGCACTGGCCACCTGGATGCTGCCAATGGCCAGGGACAGGTGTAAAAACAGCTCAGAGAGGGCTGCCCCACAACGAGGGGCCCACACCCCTGCTGTCTGAACCCTCTGCTGACACGCCCAGAGGACGACCCGTGCAGAAACCAGGGCCTCCCCTCTCCGCACCAGCCCACCAGTCCACATTTGCCCCTCTTGGGGATTCCAAGAACTGGGAGTCTCAGGACTCCTCTCAGAGCCCTGGAGCCTGCCCTCAGAGCACAGGGTCCCTCCCAGGGCCTAAGAGTCTTCCCTAAAGCCAACTGTAGGGGGGACCCCTGGGTACAAAAGAACTACCCAGTTTTCGGGTCAGAGGCCCTGCCTTTTCTCAGCTGTGCTGGCGGCCCCACAGGGGCACACTGTGCCCAGGGCAATCCCAGAGCCCAGACGAGCATTCCCAGGAGCGCCTGTACAGGCCTCAGTTCCCGAGAACCTACCTCATAGGCATAGACGTTGCCGGTGGTCCTGACGGCCACGATGTGGCTGTTGTTGGTGAATACGGTGAACAGCACTGGGCAGTGGTACTTGCCTGGGGAGAGGCGTACACGGGCAGACGGGTCAGAGAAACGTGGCGGGCAGAACCGGCATCAGCACGCCCAGACCGGGCCCAGAGGCACAGCCAACTACTCCAGCCCCTACTCCAAAGCCCCTCTGTTCATCCTGAAAGACCCAGCCCCCACATGGCCTTCCCTGGAGGGGTCTGCTCCACCAGCCCCCAGCCTTCTCCTCCACCCCAGGCCCTGCTACATCCCTCACCCTGGTGCCAGGATATTACAGCAAACTCCTGCCATCCCTGCCCCTGCCCCACCAGCCCCTACAGGTAGCCAGGAGCCTGTTCGAATAAGCCCCACAAATAAAATGCAAAGAGGGGAACACTTATAGATTATTAGACTTAGAGCTATCAGTCACATACATTTGTGTGGACCTTTAAATAATCTCAGTCTGCAAACTATATAAAAATAATTATGAAAGCATTCTAGAAATTTGACCACTGGCTGGATAGTTAATGATATTAAGGAATTCTTGTTAATCTTGTAGGTGTAAAAGTAGTACTGTGATGATTATTTTTTAAGTCCTTATCTTTTTTTAAATTTACTTATTTAACTTATTTATTTTTGGAAAGGGGAAAGAAGGGAGAAAAAGAAGGAGAGAAACATCGATGTGAGAGAGAAACCTCAATCAGTTGCCTCTCCTACACACCCCAACCGGGACAAAACCTGCAACAAAGACATGTGCCCTGACCAGGAATCAAACTAGCGACCTTTTGCTTTGCAGGACAATGTCCAACCCACTGAGAAACACTGGTCAGAACTAAGTCCTTATCTTTTAGAGATACATACTGAAGCATTTACAATGAACTGATACAATGTCGAAATCTGCTTTAAAAACACCCAGGCAGGTGCACAGTGGGAACACAGATAAAACCAGACAAGGTGAGTGGACGGGAACTGAAACTGGCTGGTGGAGAACTACACACACACAACACCTACTCTCATGTGTCTGAAATTTTCTTTTTATTTTTTAAAGATTTTATTTATTTATATTTAGACAGAGGGAAGGAGAAAGAGACAGAAACATCAATATGTGGTTGCCTCTCGCACGCCCCCTACTGGGGACCTGGCCCACGACCCAGGCATGTGCCCTGACTGGGAATCAAACAGGCGACCCTTTGGTTCACAAGCTGGCACTCCATCCAGTGAGCCACACCAGCCAGGATGGAGATTGTCAATTAAAAACATAACAAAGCAAAATACAGAAACAAAAAATGGTGACTGCTAGGCCAAAGGTGTCGATGGGCAAAAATTAGGACAGATCCCATTTCCTCTCTGGCTCCCATCCGAGCCCTCCAGTGGCCACCCAAGCCCCACGGGACTGCTCCGCACCCTGTTCCCCTGCCCCCGACCCCTCTGACTACAGCCTCTGCTTCCACCCTTCAACACACTGGTCCAGCAGCACTGGACTCCTGGTTGTGCCCAGATTCGCTTCAGGGCCTTTGCACTAGCTGTACCCTCCACCCGGAATGCTCTCCCCCCACACGGCTCCCTCCCTCCTTCCCATCAGATTTCCACTCAAACTCTGTCTATGAGTTTTCCTACAACCTTCTCTCTCCTCACCCTGCTTCACTATGGTTCCTGGCTAGAGCAGCATCTGCCACACTTCAGTGATGTACTGTCCAGCTTCCTCCCTTACTGTAACGTAAGCTCCTTTCACTCCAGGACAGACCTGGCCTGTTCTGCTCTCTGCACATGGCAGGCACACAGTAGATACTTGCTGAACGAGATACACTGTGGGCCTCCCCAAATCAGCTGACCTCTGAGCGGGGAAGCCCACAGCACTCGGCTGCCAGGGCTGGCGAACTCCCCGACCCCCAGGGACTGTCCCTGAAGTGCTGTGCTTCTGTCCCAACAAGGCCCGTCGGACGGGCCCCGGCCTCAGGTGCGTCAGTGTCTCCCTAGAATGCACGCACCCAGTGACACGGACACGAGCCTGGACCAGGATCTGCACAAGCCAAGAGAACCATGCCAGGCCCGCAGAGCACCAAGAGCAAGGTCAGTGCCCCCGGGGGTTGCCTCAGCTAGGGCATCTGGCCAATGACAGAGTGTGCAAGGACATAAAGCAGGAGGACCCCAGCTGGGCTCGGGCTTTACAAACAGTGGTGCGGAGAAGCCCAAGAGCCATCTGCCGTTCTGTCAGACCCCCACACCACTGCCCAGCTGCCTGCCCTGGGGCCTCTCAGCCTCTGCAGCTTCTGCCTCCAGCCACGAGCAGACCAGAGCCACACAGCCCACCTGTGCCCACAAAGGCCACCAGAGGCCCACATGGCCCGACCGCCTTAGTGGGAAGAAATAAATGAAACTCAAGGTTGCATCCCTCCACCTCAGCTTTAAAAACTACCTGGACCTTTCAGAAAGAATTACGCTACATCTTTGAGAAATTAAGAGCAAGAGCCGGCTGACCAGAGAGCAACAACTGGGTCTGCGGAGACCTGGTGAGAGGCGGCGGCCGCAATCTGCGGGCCAGCTCCTGAGCTGGCTGTGAAAGAGATCCCCTACCTTCGCTGTTCTTTGCGAAGTTCAGCTTGATCAGGGACCGCCCGTCCAGTTTCTGAAAGAAGTAGAATTCATAATTAATGATGAAGGACAGTGGCTGACATGAAGGCTGATAATGAGGAGGCCGGGTGACACCGGCAGACTTGGAAGTCTCGGATGGTCCCAGCCCTCACCACAGGAACAGGCACGGGTGCTGACCTGGGGGGCCCCAGACAAGCACTTAACCCAGATGGGGGGCTGCACAGCGGAACCCCAGCCTCCGAGCCAGCAGACCGACCCCAAGCGCAGGGACTGACATCCAGGCCGGAGGCCAAGGGGGAGGTTGCTTATACTGTGACATTCAGACAGTTTCATGGCAAGCACTGATTATTTCTGAAATTAAAAAGCGAATGTAGTTCCTCAGATGGGTGGTGTTCACCTTATTCTTCTGTTGTATAAACTACTTAAGAAAGACAAAACACTAAAAAGTCAGGGAAAAGAAATAAATATGCCCAAATGCTAAGAGACCCTGTGATGGGATCCTCTACTTTCAAACGTTTCTCTGTGTGTGTGAGGCCTGCCCCTCCTACAGGAAACTTCTCGGTGCAACTGAGTCCCGGCAGCCAGAGGAATGCAGCAGCCCCGGTGAGAAGGCCTCAGCCGGAGGCGGTGAAGGGGACTGCGGAGAGACCCTGGAGCAGGGAGGCAAAGCTGCCCGCTGGGAGCACCCGACTCACTCAGAGTCCATGTCCCTGCAGCCACTGCCACTCGGGGGCCCAGCCCTACCTACCCAGAGCCCAAAGGGGACACTGGGGGGGTGTCCTGGGGCTGGGCCCCTGAGCCAAGATCCAGCCCTGCACCCTCCCTCCCCTTCAGTGGCCTGCCCACCACCCCAAACCTGGCTTCATCCCCTCCTTTTTTGTTCAGCACCCCCCCCCCGCAAGTCTGCGTGGGTGAGCCTCAGACCCAGGACAGATGGCAGGGGTTTGCTCCCAGGCCGCTCCCACAAGACAGACCTTCTCCCTCAGGCTCAGGCACCCCGGGCCCATGATCATGCAGAGACACCCCACAAACACCACATGCTCGTCCTGGGGACCAGAGAAGTGACAGGGGGCCAAGCCAGCCAGCGCTTAGCTGCCACTCATCATTTTGGACGTGGCGGAGGCTGAGCCCAGGGCAACACACACATCTTGGAGACCCCTGCAGAGCATCTGTGGGGGGGGACCCAAAATAACAAAAACACCCCAGATGCAACCAAATGGCGGTGCTTACTGGGGAAGAGACAGAGGACATGGGGACAGGTGTGGACAAGAAAATACAAGGGAGCCCTGGTGAGGAAGGAAGGGGAGGGGAGGAGAAGAGAGGGAGGGAGGGAGGAAATATGAGGGAGGGAGGGGGGCAGAGTGGGCCTGAAAACCACCAGAGGGAGCCAAGGACAGACCCTCCGCAGCAGAGGAATCCCAGCCTGGACACCAGCTGCTCCACAGCGGCAGGCAGGGCCTCAGTGCCAGGGAAGGCAACACACCCTGAAAACACAAGCCCTGTTGGAGGCCCCTGGAAGGCCGCAGTGGCTCCCAGTGGCAGATTTCACAGAACACTCATGGTCACACTTTCAATGACAGATAAAAACTAAAAGGGAAGAGCACAGCAGACACAGGAAAGAAAGGGCTCTCCTTGGGAAGGAGCACCCTCCATCCCCGACCACCTGAAAGAGAGAAGCCACAGGCCTTCAGTGGCTGCTCCCAGAACACGTGCTGCCAGCCCAGCTCCTTCGCTTCCCAGCACCTCTGGCCTGACCCACAGGGCGCTCAGAACCTACGCCCTCTCAGAATGCCACTGGGCCCCAGGTGTGCGGGCAGCACACAGAAAATAGGTAACACAAGCACAGCTAGGTAAAGACCAAACCAGGAACATTTCACCAGCCCCAGGCTGGCAAACAGGGCGCTGTTCACCTCATTCCCCCGCCTCCCTCCCTCCCCCACAAGCCTAAGAACACCCAGGACACCCAGTCCTCTCGGCCTCCCTGAAGACAATGACAGCGACGATGACCTGCAGGGTCTGTGTCACAGCTCACCAGGCCTCACCCAGCCCAGTGCCTTCCCGGTCAGGCCGGAGCCTCACCCTGACACAGGGACTCCAAGACGGCGCGCCACCGGTATGTTCTGGGCGCGGAAGTGCGGAGGTGACTAGCAGACCCAGTGAGGGGCGCAGGGCAGCTGGCTGTCCACAGCCACACGCTTGCGCACAAACTAAGTGAAAACGGGCAGCGCCGCAGCATTTCAAAGCTTAAGAGCCCCGTCTGGGAACTGAGGCCGGGAGACTCTCCCAGCCTCACAGGAGACTTCTCGGGGAAGCCCACAGAGTCCGAGAAAGTACACCAGCCCACCGCCCGGGAGCCAGCACAGCAAGGGCCCAGTTTGCTTGTGGGAGGCAGTGGAGGGAACGAAGTCCTAGAGAGAGCCGAGCAGGCGCCATTGTTCCCTCTCAGACCCCGCCCCCACATACAACGTCACAACCCAGCGACTGGGGGGCCCCGCCCCGTGAACACCTAAGGCTCCGCCGCCCTTACGAAACAGCCGCATCCAAACCAAAGGAAAATTAAAAAGATGGCTCAAACATATTTGAAAGCCCCAGAACCAATTTTTTTAAGTGACCAAGAAATTGCCGAATTACCAGATGCACAGTTCAAAGCACTGTTGATCAGGAAGCTCACAGAATTGGTTGACTTT
>PVIA01014280.1:0-27889 GCA_004024845.1 Tonatia bakeri
ATTTTTTGCTTTCTTACCAACTCTGTTTTCTTTGACTCTGAAGCAGTGCGTTCTTAAGTAGACCAGCACAGCTTGTCGGGCCCTTCACCGGGCTTTCTGATTTAGCCATTCCGGGTGGGGCTGGGCATTAATGTTTTTTAAAAAGCTCTTCCAATGACTCCATGTGCTGTCGGGGTTTTCAAACCATTGCTCTGTAGTTTTGTAAAAAAAACACAGTCCCAGCATCTGGCCTCCGTGAAGCAGACCCCACTTCTCATGCTCTTCTGGCCTCTGACCTCAGCCCTGGGCCCGGATAACAAGTCAGGAGGGAGCGCTGGCATGCTGAACTTCAGGCATGGCAAGTCCCCAGAAGGTGGCCTGCCCAGAGCCCTTCCGGTCTCCACCCATCAGGCCGCCATATTGGTGGGTTCAGTTTCCACTGATGGGAAATGGATGAATGGGAGGGTAATGAGGTTTGGAAGGGGGCAGAGGATACAAGCACCATCTGCAAGAAAGGCAGAGGGATAGAGGGAGAAGCAAAAGAAACACATTTTGGAAGCGCCAAAGTTTTGACAGGAATCTGCCTCCTTCCCCCTCCCTCTCCCATCTGTTTTGGAGAAATGTAAATGCGCCTGTGCTCCCAGGTGACTGGCCGGAGGATAGCCTCTTTGGAATTCTGTGAACTGGCCATCTGTCGTCTGGTAATAAATGATAGCTATAAAAGAAAGTGATTATGGCACCGATAGGGGGAGAGGCATTTGTTTATATTCTTATAATATGTATCAGATTGAATAGAAATTATCACTTAAAATTGACAAATGGAGAGCAAGGTTCTTAGGAGAAGGAGTCGGGGACATAGCCGCAGTGATGGGACCACTTGCAAACTTTATTTGACCAAGTGTCAGGGATCAGCTCAGTCCCAGCGTTCCCAGAATTCACATGGCCCCTGAGGATGAGGACAGCTACAGCTTTCAACCTTCTCTGGATGTCTCCAGTGTGTATTTGGCAAATGTGACTTAGCTGGTGACTCTATGAGTCACTCTCTCCTCCTGTTAGGGAAGGAGGAGGGTTGACTCAGAGATAAGCAAGCACAAAGCTGGCTTTGACTCCTCTGTCCCTGAGGGGGCTACTTGACCTTGTAATGCCTAGGTGTGCCTCCCAATAAATGACTACCCCCTACTTGATGTTTCCTTTTCCAGACAAGCTTTTGCAGCCCCTGGTGTGAAGCCTGCTGGCTGGGTCTCCATCTTTCCAACTTTGGCTTGCTCTCCTTCCCCCACCTCAGCCCCCAGCTTGCCTGGTTTCCTGTCCATCCGGAGCAGCATGCTTCCTTGGAAGTTCCTGGGGGACTCACTTCCCTAATGTGCAGCTGTGCATTTCATGGGTAGTGCGGTTACATCCTGCTTCCCAGCCCAGCCTAAGGAGCATTCAGAGCTCACCTTTTCTAAAGAGAAGCAAAGGTTTGAGTAACTGCTGCATCTCCACCTCCCCTCGCTTCCACGCCTGGGCTGACACCTCAAGCCTCTTCAGCTCTCAAATGGGGTGCTGCCCTGGCTGGTGTTGCTTGGTGGGTTGAGCACTGGACTGCGAACCAAAGGGTCACTGGTTCAATTCCTGATCAGGGCACATGCCTGGGTTGTGGGCCAGGTCCCCAGTAGGCGGTGCTGAGAGAAGCAACCACACGTTGATGTTTTTCTCCCTCTCTCCTTTCCTTCCCCTCTCTCTGAAAATAAATAAATAAAATCTTTAAAAAAGTAAAATAAAGTGGGGTCCCAGAATAAAAAAATTGATGTTCATATATAGATTGCCAACCACGTTTACATACCCTCTAGGGTAGGTGAGGAAAGTTTCATTCCCCCACCCATCCACCATCTCCTGGTTGGGATTACTGAGTCACATGGTCAAGGTCACATATTAGGGAGGGCAGGGTAATTTCCTACAATAGTCTTTTATTCCTGATTAATAGCTATAAAGCAACAACCAGAAAGCCTATTTTAGTTTTCAAATGCTTTTCATTTTCCCCCTTTTTTAATAATCTGACTGTATGTCTACACATATTTATATAAACATAAAAATACATGTGTATATTAAGCACAGGTCTATATATACGAGTACTAAGTATATTTGCATATTTAATGCTTACCTCCGGTCTTAGTCAGTGTTACTCCAATCACTTTGATTCTCGGTTTGTTTTCAGTAGATTTCTCAGGAGGGGCTCATGGGGGTTTCTTGGGTGTTTAAAAGTTTGTCTTCAGCCTTCATACTTGACTCTCAGTTTGTGTGGACAGAATACCCTTCACTCTTACTTTCCTGTAATAGTTCTATTGATATAGAAAATTTTTTGGCACAAAGCATTGCTGTTGAAAAGTCTGATGACAATTTGATTTTATTCCCCTTACATGTGACTTGGCTTCTCTTGTTGGGTGGTGGGGCATTTGAATGCAGTTCTGTCACCTTGCTCTTGTTTAAGGGAGATCGCTGGACTGTCAGGAGGGGACACGGGCAAGACAGCTAGCCTCGTGTTCTGCTCTGGACATTGCTCTTTCGTTATTCTGTTGCAGTGATGAAAAATAGGCCCCCTTTCTTTCTGAGACCTCTGCTTCCCTCCCCCATTATGATCTCCAGAGTGGTCTGGTAGAGCTCTCTACAATGGTGGAAACATTCTGTATCTGCACTGTCCATGACAGTGGAGGTACAGTGGAATCTACCAGCCACATGTGGCCATCGAGAATATGGAGTGTGATGAGTGCAACAAAAGAACTAGATAATAGAATTTAATTTTCATCCACTTAAATACCAAGAGCCACAAGTAGTGAGTGGCTTCCAGTGGACGGAGCAGAATTTAGATCTTCTTTCTTCTTTGTCCCTGCTGTCCCAGCCCTCCTCAGTTGGAAGTCTCCATCCAGCAGTCCCTCCTCTGTGCGGGGTTCTGATTTGCAAGGGGGCTCTACTTTGTTGGTTTGAACAGTTATCAGGTCCTGACCACTCCAGACTGCCCTCACCTGCAGTTTGGGTCCTGCTGAGACCCCTTCTAGCTTAGCTGCTCTCTTCCCATCAGCCAGCACCTGCCGGCGGGTTGGAGGGCCTCTCGTTCTCATAGCCCTCAGCAGCAACTTGACCTTGTCTCTGCTTCCCCGGCACAGTCGCTGACACCATGCAGGTCCGTTCCTGCTATTGGGTGCTTGTTCTCAGCCACTTATATTTGGGGGTTCATGGGACTTCTTCTCACCAATTTTGTGCTAGATGTTGCCTACAGATTTTTTGTATTTCTATCCTAGCTCCTTTGCCTAGTTCCTGGGAGAGTTCGGGAAGATTCAGGCCTATGCTGACACAGCTGCTCTTGTGCCATTTTTATTTTGAAGACCTTGCCTGTGTGTGTATCTCAGAAGCATCACCATTCTTGTGAATTTTCTGGTGTTTAACCCCCAGCAAGAAAAGCCACATGTAGTGAAGTGCTTGGAATGGGGGAAGCACATAAAAAAATGTGTGTTTATGAAATAAACATTATATTAGTTTTAGGTGGAAAAAAAAGATAAAAAAGGAAGAAAAAAATGTGTTAAATGAATGAAGGCTCTTTACAACACCAGGCCCACTGTAGACACTGGCGCAGATTCTAATAGTGTAGCAGAAATGCCAGACCCCGAGCAGAGATGGTAAAGATGGACCTCTTGTGCGGTGATGATTCTGTGGCCAGCACTGTGTGTAGTCCGAGACTTTGAAGTAGGGCAAGGGGGTTGATGCCAGCCGGTTCTGTGCTGCCCTTGGGCCTCCTGCACACAGATCAATAAGCAGGAGAGCAACGACCCCATCAGCAAGCTGATCAAGGGACCCTCAGCAAAGGGAAGGAGGCAGCGAATTTAGAATTGAGCACTGGAGGAAAGCGAAAGGTACAGCTTAGACTGAAATATTTGTCATGGGCACGGCATGGCAGACATACTGTGCACTGAATAAATGAGTGAGTGAGTGAACGGAGGACTCGAGGAGGCAGACTGTGAGTGAACGTGCTGGTTGTGGCTCTAGCACCCTGGTACCGGAGTTCTCAGGTTGCTCTTCTAAGCAGAAGTGGTCTCACAGGAGCTCTTCTGGGCATTGACCCCTCACCCCACACCTTACTTCTGAGGAGTTGGGTCTATGGCTTCATCCTGGCCGACTTGGTTTCGATCTCTCCTTGGTGCTGTCTCCAGAGGTTGTCCCATCTTTGTTTCATTTTTGTATGAGAGACTCCTTCACACCGGAGGTCCCAGGTCCCAGGAGATGCGGTTCTCCGAGTCTGCATGTGCACTCCCTGGAATCTCAGAACCTCCCTGACCCGGCTTCTGGAGGCCTTCCCTCTGTCCTCACCCAGTGCTGGTCTCTCCTTGGCCTCAGGCCCCTAGGACAGGTCCGGGCTACCTTCTTTCCAATCTGAAGTCCTGCCTTCAAACTCACCGACACACACAGAGGGAAGAGGATGAGCTGGCCAGGAGGGTCAGTCCCTTTTAAAGAGATTTCCCAGAAGCCCAACACAATGACTTCCTCTAATACCTCATGGCTGTTCCAGCTGCGTAGGAAGCTAGAAAATGTCGTTTCTTAGCTGGGCACCTTGCCATCCTCAACACTGTAAGGATTTTGTTAGAAAGACTTAGCTAACAACACCTCACCCTCACTGAGTACTTATTTGATGCTGGTGTTAGCACTTTACATGCATTGCCTCATAACAATTCTGTAGGATGGAAACTATTATTATTATCTTTGTTTTCCATAAGGGGAAACTGAGGCAAAAGGATTTAAGTAATTTTCTCAAACGGCAGAGCCAGAACTTGGACCCAGACAGCGTGTCCCCCGAGCTGCAGCCCTTCTTCAGCACTAGGCAGTGCCACACCTCAGGGGAACAGGGCGCAGCCCCATTCCATGGGGGGCGGCGGTTGCTGCCACAACACCAGAGCAAACCCTCTGAAACTGCTTGATTAGCGATAATCCTTGGGTACCAAGTTTCTCCCCAAATTAGGCTGTGTTCCACTTGGGCCCTCAGCAACCCCCACCTCCACAGTTTCCAAGTCAAAGCCTACAGCTCTGATGGAAGAGCTTAGCCTTTGGGGTCAGAAAGGCCAAGTTTAAAGCCATTCTTTGAGTCCTGAGTGTGCTCCCTGACCTCTGAGGCTCACTGCCTCTCTCTCTCCAGTACCTAGTCTCAGTAATTCCTGGTCCTCTATCCTGTCCCCTCCTGTACGTACCTGCCCCTCTTCCTGTTGTTCTGTTTTCCCATCTTTTTCAATGTTCCATCTCTGTTTTTCTCTAACAACATCCCTTAATCCTTTCTTTAAGTAAAAGAAATAGTCTTTTGGCCAGGGCTTGGTTTTAGCACACTTTCACTCTCCTCCTGCTCCTTCCTTCCCCATTTTCTCCTCCCTCCTGCTCTCCCTTCATTCCCCCTGTGAACGCTGACTCCCCAGCCCCCCACCTGGCCCTCAGCCACCCCCTGAGCTCACCACAGGGAGTAGGCCCAGAGCCCACCAAGCCAGGGCCATAAACATAATGGGGCTGGCACAGGCCCCTCCCCAGGGCTCCCAAGGCAGTTAGTCACTACCGCCAACAGGCCACATCCCCAGGTCCCTACACGGTGTCAGCCAGAGCCCCAAGTGAAAGGGACTTTGATTCCCCCCAGGGAGCTTTCCCTCCATGTTCCTGCTGCAGTTCCTCCCCCCGACCCCCACCCCCCCGCCGACTGCAGGCCTGCTGGCGGCTTGAAAGAGTTTTTGGCCCAAATGGGTCTCTCTCCTTCACTTGGCAAACACTAATTAATTAATAATAATAATCAGTAGTTCCAATGAAGAGCTTGCCAGGCTGGCCTGCGAGGTGAAGACGGCATTTGGGGGATGGAGGGCTGTACATTTTGCGATGGGTGGGTCGCAGCCCCAGGGTGGGTCTCCGTCTTCCCCCTGCACCTCCTCTGGCCCCGAGGCTGTGAGTTCTGGGTTAAAGTGACCTGCTCTGGCACGTCGCTCATCTCATTCGTCCTCAGAGCAGCCCCGCTTCACTCATGAGGCAGTGCCCAAGTCCACAAAGCAGTGAGAGCCACACTCCTACCACAGGGCTGCCTGATTGATGCAGACATCTGCTTGTTTCAGTAGGACCAGGGCGGAGCGTACAGACTACCAGCCACATGCGGACCACATTCAGTTCCAGCTCTGCCAAGCAAAGTTGTGTGACCTTGCATGGCAGATACTACTGCCTGGCTACCCAAAGTCACTTCAAAGCCGCCTCTGTCTTACCTGCCTATTTTTGTACAAGACAGAAAGCCACATACCCACCTTTCCAGTGTCCTTTGCAGCTCAAGATGACCATGTAACTCAGGTCCCACCAGTTCATGCAGAGAAAATTTTTAAGAAGCTCCAGGGAAGTTTTGTCAATCTTCATAGAAGCGAAAGGTTTTTCTGCCTATTTTCTTCCTTTGCTTGACATGCTGGTGTGAGCATATAATGTTAGGAGCTGAGGCAGCCATTTTGTAAGCATGAGGTAGCAAACACAAGGACCAAAGCCAACATATTGAAGGATATAAACAGGCTGAGTCATAGAGCACTGTCCCCAAACCCCAACTCCACACTTACTATGGGAGAAAAGTAAACCTTTGTTTGCTTCCGTTGTTGCCACAGGCAGAATAATGTCCCTCACCCCCAGAGATGTTCGTGTCTTATCCCCAGACCCTGTGAATATGTTCATTTATATGGCAATAGGGAATCAAGGTAGCAGATGAAATTAAGTTTGCTAATCAATGGAACTTAAAATAGAGAGATTATCCTGGATTACCTGGGTGGATGGAGTACCATTGTATTAGTCAGAATTTTTCAAAGAATTGAATCATGTAGGATACTTATAAGGAATCTGCTCATGGGACTATGGGAACTGACCAACTCTGAATATAGAGAGCAGGCCAGCAGGCTGGAAATTCAGAGAAGAGTAGATATTGCAGTCTCGAGTTTGAAATCTTTAGGCTGGAGCCTCAGGCAGGGTTTCACATTGCAGTCTTGAGGCACAATTGCTTCTTCTTGGGGAAATCTCAGTCTTTGCTCTTAAGGTCTTCCACTGATTGGATGAGGGCCATCCACATTATGGAGTGCAATCTGCTTTACTCACAGTCTACTGATTTCAGTGTTAATCACATCCCAAAAGGACCTTCGCAGCAATACCTGCACTGGTGTTTGACCAAAGACCTTGGCATCAGAGCCTGGCCAAGCTGACACATCAAGTGAAGCATCACAGTGGTCATGAGGTTCCTTAGAGTGCAGAAGAGAAAGGCAGAAGAGTGAGGGTCAGAGTGGTCGCATGTGAGAAAGACCTGGCTGGCCATCCCTGGCCTTGAGGAAAGGGGCCATGAGCCCTCCGGAGGAGTATGCCCAGGCATGAGGGCAGCCTCTAGAAGCTGGAAAGGGCAATGAAAGGAGTTCTCCTCTAGAACCCTAGAAAGCATCGTGGACTTGCTGACACCTTGATTTCAGCCTAATAAAAGCCATTTGGGACTTCTGACCTGTAGAACTGTAAGATGATAAATATGTTTCAAGCCACTAAGCTTATGGTAGTTTGTTATAGTAGTAATAGGAAATGAATACAGCCATTGTTAATTCAGGTTATATGTGTGTGTGTGTGTGTGTGTTTCAGGTACTTGCAGCCCAAAGCACACCTAACTTTCACTTGGGAATATCACTTTACCTCTCTGGACTTTCATTCACCTCTGGTACTGGTAGGAGCTGGGGGTGTGGGGCGGCTGCAATCTGGAGCTTCTAGGCCTGTTTCAGTCCTAGCTGTCATGGGTTCTAAACCTGCCCCACTCAGGGGTGGTCCATCACTCCCTTGAGAAGTTCTTCCTCTGCAGGATTTACAATGGCCACTCCAGGATGTTGGCCACTTGCTGACTGCTGCCTTTGAGGCTCCCCGGCCACGTGCTCAGCTGGGGCTGGGGCTGGGCAGTCGGTTGTACTAGATAGCCAGCCACTGAAGTCCACCGTGCTATACCTGAATGAATGCATGAATGCAGCATGCATGCATGAATGAATCTACAAGAGGGCTCCCACCTGGACAAGTCTGGAATCAAAAGGAATCTGGCTTTCAGAGTCCTGTGTGGTCACTGGGTCAGGCCTGATGAGAATTTGCTCCTAACTTTCTCTCAGGCCCATGTTCTCCTGCCTTGTAGGCCCCCCTCAACTGTGGGACCCTGATACAGCTCTTCACAGCCAAGAGAGACAGACAGGAGGGGTCTGTCTCTTCTGCTAGTCCCTGCCCCCATCCTGTCCATACAAGATTGATAATGAAACCAATATCTTTCACCAGCGTAATTTTCATATTTAATGAGCGTGACTCAAAAACTATTACATTAATTAGTCAAATCCCACAAACCGTTAATGGTGCACACGGTAATTAATACCGTATTCAATTAAAAAATGACCTGTTTGGGGGGCCTCTCCCAGGTTGGGGTTTGGGGGTCTGCGGGTATTTGCAGACGTGCTGGCAGAAGCCCTGTGGTTGCAGCTGCTCTGTCTTTTTCTTCCTCTTCTCCTGGTGCTTCACATGGGGAGAAGGCACCCCAGAGTGTGGTCCTCCCTGCCCAGCCTCGCGGCAGGTGGCTGGCCCCTCCTCCGTTTGGCTGCTCTCCCCCTCGGCCCCTTCCCCCTCTGCCGAGCCGACAGCCTACTTGCTGTGATTTATGGGAGGACCTGGCACAGGGCTCACAGACTGGAAAATTTCCAGTTTACACAAGAATTCCCTGAAAAATGAGCTTGGTTAATTTATTTCTTTCATTAACGAGTTTGAACTGTGAGATAATCTTTCTGAGTGCCCCCCCACGCCGTGCCCACCCGGCATTGTTCACACATCCAGGAGATAAGCTGTGCCCTCGCCTCCCTCTTACTGAGCTGGGGTGCCTGGGGGCCCAGGGCAGGCTGGCCTCAGTGTGGCCTCGGTGCACCTCAGCCCAGGTCCATCTCCCCGCTGGGACTGGGGGCCCATGGCCGACCGGGGATGCCCTTGTCACCCACCCTGTTAATGATCACGACAAAGCTGGGGTTATATCAACAGGAGCCTTGGCTTTCTGTTGGCTCAATACACTTACCAAGGGCACAGCACCTTGCTGAGCCCCAGGGTGCTGGCAGCCAAGAGGAGTTTAAGTCAAATTGCCCCTCAAACAGGAACTTCAGTGCCAAGTATGGAGATAGGACTTCTCTGCAGGACAGAGCTGGAGGACAAAGCTGAAGACCAGGCCCACCCCTCACCTGTGTGTGGGGGGAGCAAAAGGGTGCAAGGGGCCCCCAATCTGCCTTTCTCCCACTTCTCTTCCCACAGGACACCCCAGTCCCCTCTCCAACTTTTGACCCTCTGCTGCACAGCTGGCTGCCTCTTGACCAGCCATCAGGACTGCAGTGGCCATGTTGGTGGCCTGGCCCACCTCTCAAAGGTAGGCCTAGGAAGGAGGCCTACATAGAGAGATGCTGGAAGCCACTGAGGGCCATGGGGACAGGGGATTCTGAGGATGCAGAGTGTGGTCAACGAAGGGCAGAGGTGTGGCTCTGGAACTCCTTGTCCCATGGGGAGGACACAGCTAGAGAAGAGTGACAGGGGGAGGGGGGAGTCTGTGACTTGAGTATAAGGGCGGATCTCATGAGACTGTGGTGGAAACACAATTTGAAATCAGAAGAAGACAGGGGGAAGCCAAGCAGGCAGCATGGTGTTGGTGGATGCCCTGCTTTGAAGCAGGACCTCCTGGTTGGAATCCTGACTCTACCACTCCCTGGCTGTGCAGCTATGGACACATTACATAACCTCTCTGGTCTCAGGGCCCTTCTTTTAGGATAAGGATAAAAATTGCTTTCTCATAGGACTGTTGAGAGTTAGATCACCTAGGTAATGCACAGTGCCCACTCTGACACACCATAGGGATTCAATTAATGGCAGTGGTCATTATTGTATTAATGGCAGTATCATTAGGAGACCCAATGATAGTGCTTTGGAAACATCCAGAGTCATGACTGATGTTGCAAACTTCACTGCCTCTACGCCTTGCTTGCTGTGTGATATCAGGCAAACCACATAACCTCCCTGTGCCTTGATTTTCTCATTTACAAAATAGAGATGACAAAATCCATCTTATTCGTAGGATGTTATGCCAATTAAGTGGAACAGTGCATGCTAAGGATTTAGCACAGGGTGAGCACTTAGCGGAGTCTGTTATTATCTGTTAAGCATCTATGACTCCATCTCAGTATTTGGGATTCATCATTACTAGCCCCCTCCCAACAGTGCTGTGGGAACAAGCCAGCACTGTTGCGGGCAGAGGCTAAGAGAGCAATTCTCTCTCCTTCCCCATGCAGCAGAGCTGACTACAGCTAGGGGAGTGTCCAGGGCCCAGTGTGTCTGTTCACGACAGGAGGGCGTCTCTAGTGTAGGAAATGTTAGCAATAGCAGCAGTGGGAGCTCCTGGTGTAGGGAGGGTGCTGGGTGCTTTGGGAGACCTGGGTGGCACCCACCCCAATGCCAGTCTCTGTAAAGGTGGATTCTGTCAAAGGCAGCCATACTGGTGCCTGTGCCCAGGTGGCACCCTCCCAGAGGTGAGGGTGAGTGCCCTCAGTGGTACTGGGGCTGTACCCCGCTATGGGTGCAGAAAGCCATTGCCTTCTGTTGGCTTCAGGGCTGGTTAATGAGACATGGGACACATCCAGTGGGCACTCCCAGAAGCCACCAGAATGGACTGGGCTAGTACTGGCTGGAGAGGCGAGCCAGAGAGGCTCTGCTATTAAAGCAACTGTATTCTGGTCCTCAGATTCTGAGCACCCCAGCCAGGCTGTGGACTCCTAGAGGGCAGGGACCATGCTTCATTCATTTCTGTGCTTCCCACAGGCAGAACCACACTGTCTTACAATGAACGTGGCCCCTCTGTTGTGGAAGATATTAATCTAAACTGGAGTATGAGAGTGCTATAGACTGAATGTTTGCGTGCCCACCCCACCCCACCCCCATCTAATCCATGTGTTGGAGCCCCAGCCCTCAGTGTGCTGGTGTTTGAAGGTAGGGCCTTTGGGAGCTGACTAGATTTGGATGCATTCCTGAGAGTGTAACCCCCATGATGGGATTAGTGTCCTTGCAGGAAGAGGAGGAGACCAGAACTTTCTCAGCCTTTGCTATGTGAAGATGCAATGACAGGGTGGCCATCTACAATCCAGGAGGCCCCTTCTCAGAACCCAACTCAGATCTTGGACTTTCAGGCTCCAGAACCATGAGGAATAAGGGCCTGTTGTTTAAGCCACCTGACGTGTGGAAGTTGTGCTGGCAGCCAAGCTGGCTAAGACAGGAAGGAAGAGGCGAAGGGCTCAAATACTCCTGCATAAGAATGGTAACACCCAGGCAAGGACAGTGATGAGGCCCCCAACAGGACGGCGACCGGACAGGAATGGTTAAGTGAGCTGTGGTCGGCATTAACCCCATCAGCTCTTCAACCCCTCCCCGTTTCTACCAAACATTTTCATGCTTTCTTTGCCACTCTAAAATGAAGTTCAAAAGCAATATAACCTACCTAAGTGAATAATTTAAAAATAATATTACAGGTCTGAAGTATAATAAAAGGAGAAATCAAATAAAAGTAATTTATTTTAAAAATAATGTGACTTTAAGTATAATATAAAGTAAAATACAAGTAATTTAAACAAAGCCATTTGTATTTAATCCACAAGTGATCAGTCACAACGATACTAGAAGACACAATGGAAGAGTCGGTGGTCTAGTCAACTGTCTCGTGCCAGTCAATGTTCTGGCTTTGACAATGACCTATATAGTTAGGTAAGGTGTTTCCATCGGGGGAAGTTGGGTGATGGGTACATGGTATCTCTCTGTACTATCTTTGCAATTTCTTGAGTCTATAATTATTTCAAGATGAGTTAAAATAAAAAAAAGAGTTGGAAGCTTGCACATATGTAGATTCCCTGCAAATCTGGCAGCTCCAAATACACCCTGGTACATCCTGCCCAATGCGCCAAACGTGAGAGGTATCCCCACGTTGTTATTTCATTTTATGAAAAAATGAGCAATTCCTGAACAGCACGAGGTACAGTTTCGCCTTGGTTTATAAGAGTTGAATTGCTGGAAGATTTGGTGGTATTAAAACTTTGCAAAAAGTTGCCTTATACCAGACTCTGCACTCAAATTGAAGTTTTCACATATGTGAATGTTGGGTGGAATATTTGAAATTCACAGGGGGACTCTACTGCACAGGATTAGCCTCTATGTTTCTGGATGTTGGTTTTCTTGGACACACCCCTTAAATGCCAGGAGGGTAGCCCTCTCATTGGAATAGCCAGTGCCCGCCCCCTCATGCTGAGAGGTATTGTCATGAACTGTGGTCCCAACACCGCGGGAGACTCATATAACATTCACTGTCTTGAACCTGGGCCTGTGATGCCAGGCTTCCCTTGCTCTGACCTCTCCAGGAAGGCTCTCCCATCCTTCTCCTCGCATACCTTTCTGCATCTCTGTATTCCGTTAGCCTGGTCCTCGTCAGCATCATCTGATGAGTATGCCCTCTGAAGCCAGGTGCCAGAGCTGAACTCCTGTATGCTGTCGCAGTTCCGCTGAGAGAAGAATCATCTCTCAGGTTGGTGCAGAGAGAGGAATGGGTTCCATCCACAGTCCCAAAGACCCTCCCCCACATAGCCCCTGCCCCACCCCACCCAAGCCCAGACCCTGCCCCACAGTACTGCTGTCCACCCAGTTCTCTGGGATTTGGAACCTGGGTAGGAATTCCTGACATCCTACTGCGTATGTGCTGATACATCCTCAGAGAACACACTGCCCGATCAGCCTTCACGTTTTCCTACCAATAAAAGGAAAACATGGAGCTGGGGAAGAAATGTGACCCTTGGCAAAACCGGTCTCAAACAGAACCAAAAATACGTACAAGCTATGTGACCCTGAGTTAGTCACTTAACCTGAGTTTCTACGTCCTCATGTTAGGTAAGGATCACGTGAAATAGTTTATATGAAGCAACTCTGTAAACTGTAAAATTTTACATTAATATAACTGCTGTCACTGTTAACTGTTACTTAGGCTCATCCAATGATTCATTTAAATGTGCCAATGAATAAAAGAGAAGTGGGCAGAAATCCTGACTTACAGGGACCAAAATACGCACCCCCTTCAAATCCATCACCTGGCCCAGGGCTTGACAAACGGGCCTGTGGGGAAACCTGGCCCTCAGCCTGTTTTCATGAATAAAGTTTTATTGGAACAGAGCCATGGAGATTTTGGTAACGTACCGTCTTGAGCTGTTTTTGCACGACCACAGTGGAGCTGATCAGTTGTGACAGAGAGCAGATGGCCTACAAAGCCTCAGATATTTATTCTTTGGTCTTTTACAGAAAAAGTTTGCCAAGGCCTGGGCTATGCAGTCCACAGGAGGATCTGTCTAAAGGCCACAACCCAGTCCCTACCCACCCCTTCCGTGGTTCCTGTTGGTGACAGAGTAAATAAAAGCTTTCACGCAGAAGGCAAGGCCCCCAGGGCCTTGCTTCAGCCTGCCCAGCCAGCCTCACCCTTTTGCCCCAAACTTCAGGCTTGAGGAAACAAGCCTCTTTCCCGCAGCTGCCTTGCTTGGTGCTGCTTCTCACTGTGTGCTTTTGCCAAGGACACGGGCTGCTTTGGGATGGTTCTGGGAAGTTGAGACCGGAACTCCTTTCCCAGCTCACACTTGGACCTCGTAGCCTCACCCCGGGGGGCCTCAGCCTCTCTGTCCTTGAAACAGGGAACCTGTGCACTCCCCTCAGCCTCAGAAGACCCTGAAGGAGTGAGGCTTGTGCAGGACCTGGGCCCTGGGGTATGTAGAGCCCCAGCCCCCATGCCTGTGGCCCAGGAAATAGCAACAACACAGAACTGCTATTATTGCTTCTCACCAACTTCCTACCCTCTGACTTGCTGGGGCCACGAGCATACAAGGGGAGGAAGACTCCCCTCCTCCACTGTCTGCCTGCTGCTCCATCCTTCCCCCGCTCCCTGGGAGATGGCAGGGATTTTTCTAAAGCATTTAAAACTATAATTTCAAGTGCTCTGTGATGACTTCTTAGTTATACAGACACTTAATAGAATTTTCTGAGAAAGTGTCTGAGTCCCTGGTCGTTCCAGACCTTCTACCAACTTGAGTGCAGTTGTTGCTAATAGACAAAGAGGTAAATACTGTGTAACCTGCCTTCTGGTTCCAAAGCAAACAATCACATGTACTGTACCCTTGGGGGATCCGAAGAGTGTTACTGTTGTGCCTCATTGTGCCCCAGTCTCTGCCCTGCTCAAAAAGACCCAATGGTCAATCAATAATAAGACCATGGAGTCTCCGGCTGGGAAGGGACATTGCGGTCCTGCGGTAAGCAGACAGTGGCTCCCAAACATGTCCACGTCCAAAACGCCCTGGACCTGAGGGTATGTTACAATGTGTGGCACAAGGGAACGAAGGTTGCAGACGGAAGGAAGTTTGCTGATCAGCTGGCCTTAAAATAGGGAGATTCCCCTGGATTATCTGGATGCACCCAATGTAATCACAAGGGTCCTCAAGACTGAAAGCTGGAGGCAGAAGAGAAGGTCAGAGTGGCGGGATGGGGGAGAGAGGAGGAATCCACCTGCCATTGCTGGGATTAAACATGCAAGAAGGGAACCACAGGCCAAGGGGTGGGGGAGGCCTCGGCAGCCGAAAAGGACAGGGAATGGGTTCTCCCTGAGCTTCTGGAAAGGAACACAACCCTGCAGACACCTGGATTTGAGTCTGCTGAGATTTGTGTTGGATTTCTAGCCTACAGAGCTATGAAATAATACATCTGTGTTTTAAGCTGCTAAATTTGTGGAAATTTGTTGCAGCAGCCACAGATAACTAATACAGGTAGGCCCCTCAGCTATTCCAGCTTCTTACTGGATATAGAAAGTCCTCTGAAGCAAACCCGATATCCGGTTGTTTGACCTCTGACCTCTGGTCTAGGACTTCAGGTAACAGGGAACTCAACGCTTAGGGCATGGCCTATGTGACAGTGATCAGCTGTCACTGTTGGGAGCAGCTTCCTCTGTGGCTCAAAACCCCGTTTCGTAAAACTTCCCATTTCTCCTTGGGAAACACCCTCCTTTGATCTCCAGTCCTCCTGGCTGACAAGGCGGTCCCTCCCTGCCCCTACCTGGTCACAGCAGATTGGTTCAGGATGGCCCGTGACTCAAGCCAGCAAGACTGGAACCAATGAGATCCAATTCTTGGACTTTGCGGGAGGGCAACCGGCGAGAAAGAAGCACTCTTCTCGTGGGAGACCTGGGAATATGAATTTTGAATATCCAGCCTATTGTGTGGCATGTTCCACTGGTCACACTTTGAGAAACTCTGCACAAGTGTCACTTATCTGGAATCTCAATCTGAACCTCACAAATGTGGACTCAAATACCAATCCCGAATGTGGCTTTTAACTCGGGATCTTGTGAAGGCAAGAAAAGGAGTATTTGAAAAGACTTGAGCCTACATAAGAATAAACTGTGGGTGGTTTTGTTAAACATCAAATTATAGAGTTAATTGAAAATAATACTTTGGAGTCACCCCAACTTTTTCCAGTTTACTCTCTCACTTGAGGTCTTGTCACCTTGCTAAATAGTCAGGCTCTCTGTCCCTCTCTCCCTATGCATTTCTCAACTTCTCATGCAGACTCCCAAGTTCCAGAGAAGAAACAGGGGCTCAGTCCAAGGAACCCTACTTGCCAACCCCCTAACCTCAGAACAAGTGAAAATTTTCCATGGATGATCGGGCCCAAGCTGTTCTCGGAAGCCTGAAGACAGGCGTCCTGTCTTCACTGGAGAGGCCTGGGCCTGGGCACGCAGGCCTTTGGAAGAGCCCCAGGGTTCTGTGCCTTTGGAAGCAGACTTCCCCCCCCCCTTTGGGTCTTGGTCCCATGCAGGTGCCAACCATTCTCTGTCCTGCTCTGAAGGGCAAATGGGAAGTTGCCACCAGAGGCTTGAGCAGCATCTGTGGTGCGGGGCCACCCTGGGATCTCCTGAGACCTAGAGCTGAGAGTTAGCAATACTTCCCAGGACCCCCACAGGTGGTCCTTGAAAGGTTTTTTTAGACTCCGCTGAGGAATAAATGCCAGTTAGCCACAAAATTAGGCAGTATAGAGCTTCATTGGGGTTTGCACGCCCAGGTGGCGTTTCTCAGTCCGCCCGGTGGGGCCGAGAAAAGCTGCGCCGAGCAGGGAATAGGGCGGGGTTTTATTCCGGTCACTCTCTCCGTGGGAGCTGGGGATTGGCCCCCTCCGAACAAAGCGGAAACATATCATTGGTGGTTCTCCTGGTGCGCAGGTTTGACGTCAGCCGTCTTTTCCGGGTTGTAGTTCAGCCGCCATGATTGATTGTAGTCCAGCCGCCGTTTGGTCCTACCCAGCCCATCCTGACAGCCCTCAGAAATATTTGTTGAGTAAATGAATGGATGAGAACAGAGAGGGAGAAGGAGAAGGGGAGAAGCGGTAAAGGTCTCTCTCATGGTCTCCTTTCCTACCTTTGGGAGTGAGGGCATGATATTTAGAGATTTATTCCATTTTTTTTCACACAATAACCATTATAAATGTCCACTTAGAATACAAGCATAGTAACCATAATAACTCTTCTTTTAACTTTTTAAACAAACTTCCTAAGAAAATCACATTGCATGCACAATAGCTAAAAGGTGGAAGAAGTTCAATTGCCCATGAATGTGTGATGGATGAATGAAAGGTGGTATATCTGTACAAGGAAACATTATTTAGCCATAAAAAAGGAAGGGCATGCTGATATATGCCACAACGTGGATGAGCCTCAAAATGCTGAGTGAAAGAAGCCAAACACAAAAGGTCATCTATTTTATATTCCATTTATATAAAATACCCAGAATAGGCAAATCCATACAGATAGAAGGCAGATGAGTGGTTGCCGGGGAGGGGAGGGAGCAATTGGTGAATGACTTCCTAATGGGTATGGAGTCTCCCCTGGAAGTAATGAAAATATTTGGAGCTAGGCAGAGGGGATGGTTGCACACAACTATGAATGTACTAAAAGCCACTGAATCGCATACCTTCAAACGGTTAGTTTTTATGTCATGTGATTACATAGCATTGCGAGATACATCAGCCCTGTCACAGTGCCACGTGGCAGCCTCCCTGCACCCCGCCCTCCGTCTGTGAGGACCATGGCATTCTCAAGGGCTTGCTTTACAGTTTGGGGGTGACCCCACCCCTGCCCTCCCCTGGCTTGCCCCTTGACTGCTCACGTGGCTATAAGGTGTTGCAAGAATTCTGCTTCCGGGGCTTTCTCCACCAGGCTCCCTGTAATTTCCTGTTCCCTGCTGCCCACTCCGGCCTTTTCAATGGCCAAGCCTCATTGGCTGCCTTTCCTTCACCTTGAGTGAGCTCCATCCAGTGCAGTTGAGTACAAAGCCGGAAGGTTCAGGGTTAACGACCAGTCCTGTCCCGCTAGGACTTTGGTGACATCTGTAGCCAGGAGTGGCCAGAATTGTGTTTGTTTTGATTTCATCCTCTGGCTTTATGTCATCGGTTCTACTTCTGGTGGCGTCTGCAATGCTCTGGTACAGAAGGGCATTTCCGCCCTAAGGATGCATTAACTATTCTCAAAGCACCCTCAGCCCCTGCCTCTGCCTCTGCCCTCACGGGATCTCTCAGACACAGCCCCTGCTTTCATCTCTGGACCCTGTGGACTCCTCTGCTCGTGCTCAGGCCCCTCCTCTTGCCCCCTGATGTTGTAGATGTGTGCTGCAGAGACGCGCAAGATGGGCAGTCTGGTGGGAGCTCCTGAGCATGCACAAGAGCTTCCCAGCGAAGCCTTCCAATTGCAGCTGTGCGCCAGGCATAGGTGGACCCCACGGCCCCAGGAGGGAAAAGTGTGGTCCAGAGGGCCTGACCCTTTTACTCCGGGAATGCAACAGCTGTCTGTAGGGCTGATATCGATTTGAAAACACGTGCTTTTACATCACTGCACCAGTATGTTATGGGTTGAACCATGTTTCCTAAAAAGATACGTTTAAGTCCTAAATCTTGTACCTGTGAAAGTGACCTTTTCAGGTGTAAAGATCATTAAGGTGGGCCTTAACTCCAATATGACTGGCGTCTTTATAAAAGAAGGAAATTTGGACTCAGATGCAGAAAGATGGCCATGTGAGGACGGGACGGAGACAGAAACTGGAGTTAGTCTGATGCAAGTCAAAGAATGCCCGGCCTGGGAGCTGAGGGAAACAAGGGAGGGCGTTCTCCAGGGCCTGCGGAGAGAGCGCAGCGCTGCCAGCTTTTCTCAACTGCAGGCCTCCGGCCTTTAGAACCGTGAAAGGAGAAACTTCTGTTGTCTTGGGCCACCTAGTTTGTGGCACTTTGTCCCAGCAGCCCTAGCACACTAATACACTCCCACGCTACACCTCAATCTAGAGAAGTAATAGATAATAGACATATTTTGAAAATGGAAAAGCTCTCCACCTATAGGAAGGTGTGTTTTTAACTGTTTCACGGAACTCTTCTGGTTCAGAAGCCTACCTGTGAAAGGAGGAGGGTTGGAAAGTGAAGCGCCAATCACATGAATTATTATGAAATAATTATTAATTATTGTGAAAGTAGAACCAGTTCTGATCACCAGCCTCTCTTCTCCCTTGTACACACATCTGGTCATTTCTTAACCTTTCACGTTCTTCTTTCTGTCAGTTCCCGTCTCCCTTCTTCCCCTTCGAT
Organism: Tonatia bakeri; assembly: GCA_004024845.1. NCBI lineage: Eukaryota > Metazoa > Chordata > Mammalia > Chiroptera > Phyllostomidae > Tonatia > Tonatia bakeri. Next base: position 18,712 of record PVIA01014280.1, read on the forward strand.
GCCCCCCACACACGAAGAAGCAGTCGTCCCTGACAGCTCGAAGGGCCCTGGGACGGGTTAACCCACCTCCAAGGCACACAGTTGCCTTTGCCTGCAGGGGGCTGGGAACCCCTGTCTCCCTCTGCTGTGTGCGTGTGCACTCGAGTGTGCCCCTGGAGCGCAGGGAGAGAATCCAGTGATATTTCACACAAATGAGAAATGTTATTCTGCAGATTAAAGCCTCGCCGAGTCTGGTTTTGTCTTTATTTATGCTTTTCCATTTCCCTCTGCGCAGACATGGGTGCCCACGCCGGGGAGCACCGAAGGACGTAATTGGCGTGGTGAAGGATTGTTGAGCTACCAGACGCTCCCTCGCACAGCTACCCCCCCTTCTCTCCCCCATCTGTCACCATCTAATGTGACAAAGTTTTTATCGGGCATTGAGGCACAGGAGATTAAAAGTAAATACTGCAATCAGGAGGCAGCTGGGGAGAAAATGCAGCGCATTTCACAGTGAGCTGCACAGCTCATCAGGGCAGCCTTGTGGCTCCAGGAGGCAAGGGTGGTGGGGGATGGAGAGCTCCAGGTAGGGGTTGGGGCGGGGAGACATGGGTCCAGGCAGCTGCACTTTTTCACGTTGGTCAGTAATAATAAAATGACCGCAGTTTCCATATATCATGTGCCTACTATGTGCCGACCGGGTGGTTTTAGTGCATTTTCCAATTTGATCCTCACCATGATCATGTAAAGTTAGAATAGGCTCCTCCTTCAAGGGAACCTGAAGGCCAGAGAGGTTAAGAAATGCGTTAGGGCCACGCTGCTGGTCCAAGGCCCAGGATTTCCTCTCTCCTCCCACCCCTTCCTGCCCTCTTCTTCAATAAATAAATACTGGCCTTTGGGCTTGCAAGATACACGCTCACGGGAGAACTCTGGTTTCACTGCATCTTCATTACTCTGTTGCATTAAAACCACATGCTTTCACCATTAATTTAATCATATATTTTTCATCTAGAATGTAAGCTGAATGTTCTGCTTTTTATTATTGTTATTCGGTATCTATAGCATTAGGAACACAGCCTGGCATGTAATAGTATTCAGTAAATATTTGTTGAATGGCTGGGTGAATGGACAAATACTGGTCCCGTCCACCATGGTGGAATATTGGCTGCTAAGGCGTGGTTCCTAGACCAGCAGCACTGCGCCACTGGGAGCTTGTCAGCACTGCGGGCACAGCCCGGGCCTCCTGAGTCAGAATCTGCGTCCCCCAGGCTCCTCTGTGCCCTTCACGGGCACGCTGAAATTTGAGAGATATTGGCATATACACTAGACCCTTTGTCTGGATGGCCCAGGTGGCCCCACTTGTCATCATAGTGAAAGAGGTTGCACTTCCCACCCAGTCCTGTCATAGTGCTTTATGCCCTGAGTCACTAAATCCCACTGTTACGTCACCACCATTAGATGGTTTTGGGAGGTAGGGGTCTGAATCATCCATGGCTGGGCACCCGCAAATCCTTCTCCCTTTGTCTGTCTGCCCCTTTCCTTTCTCCCCCTCTGCCCTTACTACAGCTCCCAGCCTTGTAGTCCTGGTGAGTAGTGGATCCTCGAAATCTTCAGATGGGGCACTGTCCTCGGCCTCAACACTTCTCTCAAAGAGTTAATCTCCTGTTGTGGGAAGAACAAAGCAGGTGGAAAAGAAAGAGAACTCCATCCTTCTAAATTTTGAGCTAAACACGTCTTTCCTTGTTGTGGTCCCTTGGAAAACAGAGTCCTGTTCGTCCACTTCCGTTTTACAGCTAGGGAAATTGAGGCCTGGGGGGAGGGGAAGCCCCATGTAGCCTGAGGACACCAGCACTGAGACGAAGCGGGTCCTTGGCAGGAAGATGCAGCGCTGGGACCGGGTACCGATTTCCCTCGTTGAGCCAGCGTGTGTGTGGGCCCTCCCTCCACGGCCCTGGGGGCAGACGGGCATGGCTGGGTCACTCGTCTCAGCTCCAGCCTCCAGCATGACTGGTCTCCAGCTGCCAGCCCCCAGAGGATCTAGGATTTGGAGTCATAAATGTTAAGTCAACTGCTCGGTAGCACCCGTGATCACATCGCCCCAAATAACTTTCCCAGGTGCTATAAATGTATATGTGCTTTTCTAATTGTAATCTTTCCAAAATCAAGGTGCAACTCATAGGTATAAGTACATTTGGTAGACTGCTTCGTTAAAAAACACTTTTATTGAAGTGATGGCATGAGTTGCAATTGATGGCATCTTACAATTGAGGGAAATGGTATTAAGCCTCTAATACAATAGAACATGGCACAGATACATTTTGATTAATGATAAGGAGCTTAGAAAATGTGGAAATGAGGATAAATGAATAACTACTGAATAATCATACTACTACTTATTGAGTGCTTGTTTTTATGTCAATTAGATGTTTTCTCTAATTCTTAAATAATCCCACAAGAAGATAATGGGACTTGAATCATTGTAAACATACATATTTTGGTCTGTATCCTATGGTCTTTTTCTTCAATAGCAACTTTTTGGACATGTAATTCACATATCGTGAAGTTTACCCCTTTAAAGAATACAGTTCAGTGGATTTTAGTGTAGTCATGGAGTTGTGCCTCCAGTCTTTTTATCTGAATTTCTTAAGGATCTGATCTTATGTCTCCTGTATCTGCCAACTGTCATTCGTGGTGGGTCATTTCCTTACATGTCATGTAACTTTGGGTTGTGAGCTCATCTTCAGTGAGACTTTGTGTGTGGAGATCCTCCATGGATTGGACAGAGGTCCTGCTCCTCCAGAGGGGGCCTGGCCCATGGAGCCCAGTGAGTGGATGTGGGCAACGTCTGTGCACCTGGGCCTCAGCATCCTCCCCGTGGAGTGGGCAGGGAGGCCTGCTACCTGCGGTTATCGAAGGAGTCTGCAGACCATAAAGCCTATGCAGACGTACTTATACCTGCATGGTTGTTGACAGGACTGATGCCACCCCCACACCAGGGTACAATCTCCCCGGGGTTTATCTTATGTTGTTCACCACCAGTCCTCTGTGTCTAAATCGGAACGAGCCGTGGTGTGGGGGCTTGATAACTAGCTGTTAGTGGGCTTATAAAAAAATCTTTTAAGTTTATTAACATTATAGAAAAAGAAACAGAGGTCCAAAGAGGCCCCCTGACGTGCAGCCTCATGCTCTTTCCATCCCACCTATCGCCCCCCGCCCCCACTTATAACTAGGGTTCACCTGGGGAGCCGTCCTGAAAGAGGTGAGATGTGAGTGGAGCCTGGCAGGAGCAGGAGGGCAAAGCTTGGTGGCAGCAGAGTTCTAGCAAGAGGAGCAGCTGGGAAACGTCAGTTCCCTGGGAGGTTTTTAATACTCCTGGATCCAGAGACCTACGGCAAGGATGGAAGGAGTGACAGTTCCATTCAACTCACAGGCGTTAACTGAGTGTCTCCTGCCTTGTGCTGAGCTCAGCCACAGGAAGGATAAGACCCAGCACTCACTCGGAGGAGAGACCCACAGAAGGGGTATGCCACATGATGGGAAAAAGAGGCACAAAGTTTTGAGCAGGACAGGCCTGAGTTTGAATCCAGTTCTTCTACTTACTAACTATATGACCCTGGGAAAATTAATCTCTATCATAATTTCATCATTCATTAATAGCAGCCACTATTAATTCTCTACCTTACATGGTGAGCATCCAAAAAATATGCTGTACTTTTTCCCCTAGTCCTGGAACCAGCACCTAATTGAATGACTGGAACTAAGGCTTCCTGAGTCTCCATTTCCTTTCCTTTGGAAGGGGGATAATACTGCCCGTCTTGGAGATGAAAGGAATACTTGCTAAGCACTTCCGTGCTCTGCTCTGGCCACTTGTTCCAGAGCAGAAGGAGGCTGGAAGCAGCCAGAGGCAAGTGGGCCCTGAAGTCCCGGGCCCTACCGGCTGCCTCAAGGGTGAAGAACACAATCTGCCGTGTGTCACCTGTCTGTGCCCCTGGCACTCAAGCTGGAAAGTTCTGCCTTGGAAGGTCGTCAGGAGGACTCAACGACATGGTCCGAGGCAGTGTTTCTCAACCACTCCACTACTGACACCGTAAGCGAGACAATTCCTTGTTGGGAGCATTGTTCTGTGCTCTGTAGCACGTAGCAGCATCTCTGGCCTCTACCCACTAGATGCCAGTAGCAACGCCCAGTTGCGACAACCAAAAATGTTTCCAGACATTTGTCCTCTGGGGGACAAAATCATCCCTGATTGAGATCTATTGGAAAGCACTCCATAAGCCTACATGTGTAAGATAGCATCCTTGTAATGAATTTTTATTATTGTGCTGCCAAGCGCCAATGCCACACTGCCTCCGGGGCGGTGTGTGTCCATTTTAACTGGAGCCCTGCAGAGACGGTCTGAGAGCAAGGTTAAATGGGGATTTTGAGAAAGTCCTGGCAAGCTGGTGGGAAAAAGTGCTTTTGAACAGCTGGACAGCGGTCTGTGCTTCATAAGCAGGGCCAGTCTCGCCACCGCAGGAAGCCAGAGACCCTGCTTCCGTCTCAGCGCCTTCACCACCTGCTGGGTGACCCCAGGCAGGTCCCTCTCCTCTTTGAGCCTTCGCTTCTTCTCTGGATAAGCTCGAAGGTCCCTCCTTATGTCCATTAGTGCTGACCATCAAAATAGCCACGGGTTGGGGAGCGAGAGCTGGAAAGATGGCCCACCTCCCCATGGCAGTTGGGAACTGGAAGGATTTTGAACCAAGGCAGTGAGTCCACCTGAGTAAAGAGTCACAAAAGCTAATTAAAGGTCAGTGATGGCTCCCTACACCAAGGGCAGTAGACATGGCCTTTCCAGACTTGGTGATTTAAAAAAATGCTTCTTAAAACCAAAAGAAAATGTAACTGTTTCTGCTTTCTAAGGAGCGATGAGTAATTCAAATAAGTAAGAAATACACCTCTGTTGCCTTCTTCCTCTAGTTAAGCCTTATGAGAGGGAAAGGAGAAAGAAAGGTCCAAATACCTGTCACGTTTCCTGTTGCAGAAGGACGAATCCTGTAGCAACTGGTCTCTGCAGAGCAGGGTAGTGAGTGGTCTTCGAAGGGTCAGGGGAGACCAGGCAGAGGGCCACATGGGGTCTGGATGGCCATGCATAACAAGGTGGGGAAGTTGAGTTTCTAGGGGGCTGGAAAAGAGGGCATCAGAGTACCTTAAGGGGGTGGGTTGCTGATGTGACCAAATAAAACTCCTCCAAACTTTTAATCTTGTTGGCTACACACACAAATGCCTTGTGTCTGTGCTGGTTTGTGTCTGGTTTTTGCAAGAGTGGGTATTAAGGAAATGAAGTTGTGTGGGACAAGGTCAGCCCAAGTATATGAGTTTCCCAGGCTTGTTATAACAAACCACCACAGTGTGGCTTATAACGACAGAAATGCATTTTGTTACAGTTCTGGAAGCCAGAAGCCCAAAGTCAAGGTGTCAGCAGGGCCATGCTCTTCCTGGAGGCTCTAGGGAAGAACTTTCCCGGCTTCTTGCTGAAGGAGGTGGCCTAGTGCAGGGTGAGACATTGAGGGTTCCACATGGAGCCTTGAGGAGCAGCAGCAGGGGGAGGAGCTGACAGCCAGAGCCATCCTCTACCCTGCTCCGCTGCACACCACAGCCCGGCCCTGAGTCGCTGCCCCTCTGGCTCCTTAACTTTACTCCCTGGCCTTGTTCATCTGAAATAAGCTTCTTAGTGGAAGGGACTGGATCTGTCTTGTACATCACTGAGGAAAAGGCTGCTGGTGCAGCTCACTCCCCTCTGTACTGACTTCCCTTTTCCACTCACCACCCCCCTGCAGTCTCCCCTCTGCTTTGCACCCCCTTTGCGCTTACCCTGCAGGTACTCACCGCAAGTACCCTTCACTTTGAACTTGATTGGCTGGGGAAGTGTGCTTTGGCACAAGGGTTAGGCTTGAAGTACCAAGGAGCTATGCACAAATACACTGTACATAGCTCCTCAGTGGTAATTCCTGGGAGCCGAGGGTAAATGCCCAGCTGCTCTGCCTGCAGAGGGGTATGAAGACTCTGGGACTGGCTGTACACTCCCTCTCCCGGTGCCCAGCTCGACTGAGCTCCAGGCGCCCACAGCATTGACTCTCGAATTGACCTCCTGCATTGCCTTCCTTCCCTTCCCAGCTTTAGTCTCCCACTTCCTTGGAGCTTCCTGGGGTCATGTCCCAACAAACCGCCTCACTCACATCCTATCTCAGGCTCGGCTTTGGGGGGAGTCTAGCCGAGGGCAAGCACTAAGTGCCCAGAATGGTACCTGAAATCAGAGCCAAATAATGAATGAATGGATTCATGCATCTGCATTCCCTGGCACAAAGAGGCAGCTCGATGAACTTTGGTTGGAATGAGAACCCTTGAACTTGTCACTTACCCACCCTGACCTGTGTACACACATACTCAGAGTCTCTGCCATGGTCACCGCCCTGTCCCTCCCTTTGGTCAAAAGCAGCCAACTGCAGAACCCAGGGCCCCATGCCCACTGGCATGCCTTTGCACCCCACACAGCAGCCTGGGCTGGGGCCAGTGGAGCAAGGCTCTGTGTTCTTGGCAGTGGCCTGTAGGTCCAACCCCATGCCCTATGTCCACAGGGACTTCATCCTCCTCAAGGAGAACCCCTGGCAGCATGATCTTAAGTTGTCTCTGTGCTAACCGTGACTGGGACTAGTCAGCTGGGGTGGGGCGGGGAGGGAGAGACAGAGAGAGAGGGAACCTATGTTTTTTGCTTCCATGTGTATTTGTGTGTGCACGGTGGCTGCTGTCATTATGCCGCTAATGGAAATACTGCCACGGATCGCAACTCTCAATTAGCTCCCAGGGCGATCGCTGTGACAGCCAGTTACCGAACAGCAAGGCCTAAAGGAATGAATTAATTTGTAGTACACGGCAGTTAGAGTCACTGTGTTAGCAGTGGACCCAACAGCCAGGCACCCTGATTAAAGGAGCTGGGACCATTGGGCATCAGCAGGGACCTGGGAGGTGTTTCTCCTGTGGGTCTGACCTGGGCAGCAGATCAGAGGAACACTGGGGACCTTCACTGAGCTCAGGACCATGCAGCCCATTAACCTCTCTCCAAGGTTGTCCCCTGGGTTGGGGGTGGGGGGGATCTGGCTGTGAAACCGTTCTGTTTCTCATCAAAATTTCACCCCCCAGCATTTGCATCCACTGATAATTTTCTAACTCCACAGCCCTTCTGTATTTATTACTTGGCATTCTACTATAAGGCAGAATTCTCCTTTTTTAATCATTTACTTATTTATCTGTTTATTCATTGAATTATAATGAATAAAATGTAATAAATTATAATAAATGAATTATAATGAATAACAGTAATAAATTATAATTTATTACTGTTATTTGTTTTGGCACTCAAATTGTCCCAGATTTGGCCAGAGGGATCCCTCCAAGGTGGTCCGTGTCTTTGCTGTCCTTTGAGTGCAGCTCACTGATGGCATCACCAGGTATTCAGACTCCTCCTGTACCTCCCTGGCCCCAGACCTGGAAGCCGCTTTTCTACGAGAACTCCCGGGCCCAGTTTGACCTCATTCATCTGCTGAGCAGTGGAGGCCTACGTCATTGTCATCGTGGTCCAATTGGTATGTTTTATTAAGTTCTCTCAGATTTGTGTGGTCTAATAGTTTACTGTAATGGTGATCTTATTTATTGTCCACATTATTTTTATTTTCGGCTTCTTGCATTTACTTTTCCCCCATGAACAACACCCACGCAGTTGTGTGAAATATACCCGACCAGCCATGATCCTGGAAGAACAGGTGCATAGGGTTAGCAAAGGCTTTCTCCAGAGAGCCACGGGAGGAAGTAGTCCAGGGCAGGCGAGCTACAGCCCGCTACTGCTCTTGTAAATAGTTTTACTGGAGCGCAGCCACGCCTGTAGCTTTTCCGGCTATCTGCGGCTACTTTCACCCTCCTCCAGAGTGCCGCACTTTCAACCGAGGCTGTGTAGCCCACGAAGTCTAAGATATTTATTATGTGGATTTTTACAGAGAAAGTTTGCCAACCCCTAGTCTAGACGAAGAGATGCTGAGAACCTGAACCAACAAGGGGATCTAAACGTTATTGGAAAAATGAGAAAGTCGATGCCTAGTAATTCAGGCTCACCCAGTGATTACTTAGAATGGCCTTGCTTCTTACAGCGGAAGTCAGACCGGAAAGCGTAAGTCCCACACAATCAAACCTACCCTGGAAAGTGTCCTGAGAATCGCCGTGTCGGAGACGGATACACTATTTCTAAGTCCAGCACACGCAGTTTTACCAGCGCCCAGAAATCCATGCTGAGCATTCCGTCAGCGCGTGCACGCACGCACGCACGCACGCACGCACGCAAGGCGCGCGGGCCGCACCGCCTGCCCTGAGAGCAGCGGCTCCGAGCCGCAGCGCGGTCACGTGTCACTCTGAAACCAGATCACATATGGCTGGTGCTGTTTACAGGGAATCGATGATTAAAACCCCAGAATAGCATCCCCAGAAGCTCTCTCATTTGGAAAATTGCAAAAGGAAATTGAAGAGAGGTGGAAAGTGTTTTACCAACATAAAAGCTAAAGAAAAAAACCCTCTTAAACATATGTTGAAAGAGACTTTATATTTTGTATCTATACCCTTGTAAATTATCTCAATGCAAAAATACCATCTAACTACAAGTGGTTAAAAATCAGATCGGAAAGACCATTTTAAACACGTTTGAAATGCTATCTGTGCTCTGATTGATACAGCAATGAGACATTATCTCATACCCACTGGACGGGCAATGACCAGGATGTGGGGAGTGGAGAAAGCTGACTCATTGCTGATGGGAGGAAAATTAACAAGCCCACTTTGAGGGGTGACGGGAGAACCAGTACAGGTAAGATGCATGCACGCCACCACCCAGCAGTTCGGCCTCGGGTTAGACACCTGAGAGCACAGTTCTCTCACTGTGCGACCCCAGACCTGGCGGGACCCCTGAGGTGCTTCCAGGGGACCTGCAAAGTCACAACTGTTTTCACGATAAACTAAGATGTGGCACGTCTTTTCCGCTCTGTTGACGTTTGCATCGATGGTGTAAAAGCAACAGTGAGTCAGACCCTTGGCACCTGAGCGTGAATCGAGGTGGGGGCCCCAAACCGTACCAGTCGTCATTGCATTCCGCACTGCCGAGCGCTTTGGAGGGAGCAAAACA
>PVIA01014281.1:0-27888 GCA_004024845.1 Tonatia bakeri
AAAAGTCAAATTATACTCCCTTTCCTTCTAAGCCAATCGGTGAATCATAGCAACGGGTTCCATAGGAAATGTTTGCATGTAGTGAGCTTTCAGAAAATATATCTGGAATTCATATGAATGAACTGAATGCTTAGAATTCCAAGCACATGGTCAGGATTGCAGGTTCAAATGAACTCTGGACTGGTACCCTATCTCAATGTTTAATAACACTCCTTGTCAGCAAATTCTTCCTGGTATTTTGCCTAAATCCCTTATGATGCAATTTATATTCTTCTCCTTGTTCTGTCCTAAGAGAAGATTGAGACCAGCTGGTGAGCATTCTCTGTGTAATAGATCTTTATATATCTAAAGACCATTTTTAAATCCCCTGTTGGTATTCTATTTCTTCAAGTTGAATAACCCCAGTTTCATTAACCTTTCTTCATAGCACTTATTTGCAATGATTTAATTATCTTGTTAGCACTCCTCTGAACCCTCTCCACATTCCACAAATCTTTTCATGTGGAGCTCCAGAGTGGACAAATTTTTACAAAGAATCAAGAAAATTCTGAATGTCATGACAAAATTTTTTCAATATCTTGGGTCATACAGATACATGTTATTCAGCAATTTTCTAGTATTTAGCTATTCATGAACAACCTTGAGCTATTTGCTACTTTACTGAGTAAAGCTTAAACTCATTGGCCCTGCAAAATTTATTGTGTGTAGGATCCCAGGCAGTGAATGAATCTATCTAACCCCATGGCATCCACAGCTCCACCAGGCTACATTGTTCTTAACTTATTTCTACAATATATATGCACTAGGTTCTTGCAGTATTGAAAATTCTGATAGAGAATTTCCATTAACATTTATGTTATAGTAACATTAGTAAAATTCATGATTTGAGAGTACTGTGGTTCCACTTAGATATCTAGTGTTCATCCAATTCATGGCTTGTTTTGTAGTATACTACTAGTTCTACACCATGATGTTATTAATTTATTCAGTCCTTCAGGAGATGCATCCATAGTCTAATTTCTTCTCACCACTTTCATTGCCACTATTTACATCTAAGCCATATCACCTGTCACCTGCATTATTGCAATTGCTTTCTACCCATTTCCCTGTATCTACCCTCATACTTCTGGAGTATCTTCCCAACAGAGCAGCCAGAATGATCTTATTAAAATGTAAGTCAGATAATGACATTCATCTGTTCAAACTTCCTCCAAAGTGCTCCATTTTTCTCAAGGTATATCCAACAACAAGTACAACAATTTCTTATTGATCTGTCATTCTACTGCCTCTGTCTCCTCATATTTTATTACTTACATTTCTCCTTTCCTTGTTCCACTACAGCCACATTGATATCCTTGCAGTTGTTCAAACCTGCTAGACACACCTCAGCCTCAGAGTTTTGACATTTCTTCCTCTACCTGAAGCACTCTTCTCCAAGTTATTTACATAGTTCATGCCCTCATCTCATTTAAGTCTGTATTCAAATGACATTTTTTCAATGAAGATATCTTGATCACTCTATTTAAGATTGCAGAGGGGAGGTGGGAGGGGAGGTGGGAGGGGATAATGGGGGGAAAAGGGGGAAGGGTTTTCAGGGACACATATAAAGGACACATGGACAAAACCAAAGGGAGTAGGGAATCAAGGGTGGGAAGTGGGGATTGCTGGGGTAGGGGGGAAAATGGAGACAACTGTATTTAAACAACAATAAAAAAAGTTAAAAAATAAAATACAATAAAACAACCACAAAAAAGATTGCAAACTATCTCCAGCAACCCTAATGCCTCTGATTCTGCTCTGTGTTTTGTCTACACCACTTATTACATTATAACAATATTATATATCACTTTTAATGTTTATTGTTCATTTCTCCTCCACTACAATTGAAGCTCTGCTGTTGCATCACAAATATCTAGAAGGGCATCTGGTACTTGTGACATTTTTCAAATGAACGAATGAGTGGAAGAATATTTATTATTTATCAGCTGTTTGGTGACTCATCACACACACATACACACACACACACACTCATGGACACACCCTAAGAAGTGATATTAATTGGAAGTATAGATTTGATTATAAAATATGATGGCATGTTTTGCAGATATAAAAATGTCTAAAACCTGTCTTCTGTGAATCTAGATATGTAAAATATCACACACAAAACAAGTCTGTAATGGTACATGACAGGCTTCAAGATTGCTCAGAAGACACTTATAATTTTCTGAAGTTGATGCCACAAAGGATAAATTTATCTGTCAAGCATTTGGCTTGACAAATAGAAAATGCTCAACTTATGACCCCTTCACAGGATTATAAAAATATTGTTGTACTGTTTTTCCTTAAATTGGAATAATTTCTACCTCTAACAGTGTTTCATTTTCAATGCAAATTTACTGTTCATGGATCTTATCTTTCTTTTTACTTGTTATCACTTACTTGATGGGTTAGAATGATACTCCAGTTCTTTTCTTCTCCTTTTTTTTATTTGCAAGGATGGCGTTTCTCCATATGTTTGTTCATTATTTGTATTTTCTCCTATGTGCAAGTCTAAGAGATGTAAACCATACTATTACACTGTGGAATCTCTTGCTTAACATAAAAAAAGCTGAAGTCACTTCTAAGTATCTGTGTATCCTAAGAAAACTTGTCTAAAAATCATATGTCAGTAGTACAGACATGCCAACCTCAAAATGAAGAAGTCATGAATCTTTCTGTTTCATGACTGAACTCACACTAGTTATTTCACATTTACAATGTGCAATGCAAATCAAGCTTCCTTTACCGAGGGGCTGGCCAACAGCAAATCAACTTGCCACTCTTTAGGACACTGTAAGCAGCAATTTTATCCTCTGCTGATATGAAAAGTAACATTCATATAAAGATTCTGAACCTGTATGCCTCTGGTCTTGAAGGTTAACAATCATTGGATAATTAAGGCTGAACAGTATATCAAATCACCTCTTCCAAAGGTATGAACAGTAATAAAATTATGCTAGAATGAATCAGGTTGCTGGTAGATAATGCCCAAATATTTTTAACCTACAAGGAAATTTTTGCCATATAAGTGTGATCCTAAAGTGATTCAAATAAAAAGCAACCAAAAATTATTTCATACTAAATCATTTAGATTCTTTTCAATGTGGCAAACTTTTAAGTATAACTATGCTGAAATACCTCTGCATTTTGAATAACCATTTTTCATTAGTCATGATGTAATTAACATTCAAATAATCCCCTTGCATTAACTGTAGCAACTATTACACATAGATAGAACCTAGCTAGAGAGAAGGTATTTGCCTTTCCAGCCACCAATGCTGAGCTTGTACTAGAACTGCAGTCTGCTGAAGCCCAGGTTATCTGTTAGCCAACACCTTTTAACCTAAGGCAGAAAATGGTCAGGGACACATGAGTGGTATGCGTGTTTATTTGTGTGTGTATATGTATATTATATGTGTGTGTGTGTGTGTGTAAAATCAACTTGTATAGCTTGTTTTAGCTCCTTGAGATCACAGATTTCCACTTTTATTTTACCCCATCCCCCCATTACTCCGAAAATATAGTGAATGAATAATTGCATGCCCTTTAGACTAAAGTCCAGCTCACAAACTTAGAATTTGCCTCCATTTTTCCCTTTGAGGATGTTGTATGTTGTCCCTGCCTCCATCTTTAACAGTCATATGGTAACACACAACATATTTGCCACTACCAATTCAACGCTTGACTCATTTTTCTGTCCCATTGACATGATCTGATATATAACTAAAAAGCTCAGTCTAATTTTCTCATTCTTACCCATGGAAAGGCTCCAAGTTTTCCACCAACTGGAATCAGGACTTTCTCCCCTGGTGTTACCCCATGACAGGTTTACTCCCCAGACTTGTTTACACCATGCTTCTCCCTTCCCCTAAAACAACTTCTGATAAAATAGTATTTCTCTTCTGACTTCCTGTGCCTTCCATAGTACTAATACATAATGATAGTAACTGAGTATACTAATGAAAGATACCCAGAAAATTCATAATTTGGCAAAAACTTTTGAGAATATGATAATGTTTATCATACCCTACACCCTCTTGTTTCATTCAAAGGACTAAGTCTACTAGTGATACTCCTAGGTCATGCAGGACAACAAGAGCAGCATCAGTTAAGGATACCATGGCGAGAGGTGATAAGTAGGAGGGTCTTTTCAGTTCCCTGAAAAATAACTGGGTGCAGTACAGCTACTTCTGCTGTAGAAAAATTCTCTCATTTAATCTTCCCTAAGATCAAACGAAGCACCTAATGCTAAGTGTTTTTGTTTTCTAATCATGAAATGCAATAGCCCTCCACGACCTGTCTGGTAACCTGGTTTAAGCCTGTAGTTGTGAGGGAGTATAATATGCTGCATTAGTTAGCAATCTACTTAATGGCTTATTTCTGCAGAAATCAGGATCTCTGTCCAGCCCACCTGAGAATAGACTTGGGCAGCTCTCCAGGCTATTTGCTATTCAAAGCAGGTGCTTAGTGCTTGGCTGTGCTCAACGGGGAGGATTAGAATGCCAGGAGAGGCTTTCCCAGATAATTCACTTTCCAATTATGCTCGGGTGCAGAAGCCCCATTAGAGACAACATAGCCTGAGAAAGAAGGATCCACCAGCAGAAACACACAGGAATTTTATCAACATCCCCAAACTCCCAAAGCAAAAGGGGCAATTTCAGGCTGCAAGGAATGGGACTGAATAAGGTAAAGAAATTCATGGTATAGTGGTGTGGCGCTGGGAGAGTAACTAGGTGCCAATGAAAAAAGTCTTCATCCTAAATGATTTTTTGGAGGTATTTAACAAATTCCACTTTTTGCAATATATGCTTTGGTAGGCATTGGGAACAGAATGTGGTTCAGGGCATACAAACATACAGTGCTCACTCCTTATGGGAATGGTGCCACATGACATATAATTGCAGCCTGGATTCTGAATATACAACACAACACATTTTCTTGAGAATTGTTTCTATGTTGCACAGGTAAAAGTAAAGTTGTTCTTAGGTTGTTCCTTTATTTGGTGTGTGTATGTGTGTGTGAGAGAGAGAGAGAGACAGAGACAGAGAAAGGCAGAGAGAAACAGAGAGAGACATACAGAGAAAGAGAGACAAAAGGATGCACAGAGACAAGATTGGGCTGATGTTTTTTGTTATACTTTATTTTCTGAACCCTCAGAAAGTTTTTTTTTCTTAATAGAACTGAGTAGCTTTATACTGTATTGACAACTTAATCATTCTAGAAATAAAAGTAGACAAATTGGATGACATGTTAAATGTAGAGAATATTTATTCAGAACTGAAAAAATAAGGAGACATATAATTATGTCCAAATGTGCCATTAAGTTTTCTACCCATTAAATTTATGATCTTGGGATATATGGAGAAAAGCAAACTTTTCCAAGGGTGTCCAACCCATAGCCCATGGCTGCATGTGGCCCAGGATGGCTATGAATGTGGCCCAAACAAAATCATAAATTTACTTAAAACTTTTTTCTTTGTTCATCAGTTTTTATTAGTGTTTGTGTATTTAATGTGTGACCCAATACAACTCTTCTTCCAGTGTGTCCCAGAGATGCCAAAGGTTGGACACCCCTGCTAGAGCTTTTAAATAGTTGAGGAATAGAGGACAGGGCATGAGGCTTGTACTTGTTAAATAAAAAAAAAAACAGGATGTAAAAGTATATAGTCATAATTAAAGCTATATTAAACTATGTATATGACAAGAGGTTGCAGAAGTAAAGAGACTACAGAACAAAATGCTAACAGAGTTTGAAGTAAAATCCTTAGGTATACATCTTCTCTTTTTCTCAAGCATCCAAATACCCTGATATACACTGAAAATATAAAAATACCAAATATAAAAGAAGAAAAAAAAGAAAGATTAGTAAGCAGTCAAGCAGATGGCATGAGGGGGAAAAAAGGGATCCCAGAGATTAGGTCAGCTGACAGTTTTCTAATCTCTGTGTTCCCATATAACATTATAGAAATTCAGGTGCATAAGGTGCTTAACCCCTCTCCTCAAGCCTCCCTTACTTTCTAGGGACATGCTTAGCTCAGTCTGCATCTGCACTTCCTCAAGAGGAAGAAAGGTAGTGTGTAATAGAGGGCTGGGTCCCACATGCACAGTTAAACTTCTTGCCTAACATCTAGATTATTTTAAAATAGCCCTCCTATATTATCTGAGAAAAATTGGATAGCTTGGCTTTATAAGAAATGGCTGTTAATTTAGCAATGAGTGTCAACAGTCTAACAACAGATTTTTCTGGTGTACTGTAATGTATACAGCAAACGGATGTACCTCTCTCTTTGTTTAGATAGAAGTTTATGAACCTTGTTTTTAAAAGTGATGTTTACTTCAGGCCCATGATCCTTTTTATGAGTTCCACTTTTCTTTTGTTTTATTTTGGATTCTGTAGTGCCATAGGTAAACAGTCCTATGTATTTCTTTCTTAAAGTAATGAAGAGAAATTTCTTATTTATTGAAATTTCCCTAATTCTTAAACCCTACACACTTTTATCCAAAGGAGAAAGATGATCACAGTTCCTGGAGTCAGGGACATGATTAGAGTGAAAGGAGAACAAGACTGAACTTTTTCTTTCTCTCATTATGGTTATGGATAAATGAGCAGTAAGATATATCTCATAGTGCAAGCAGTGACACAGCTGCAGTTGATCCAAAAGATTAAAAAGATCTAGCTGGTTTTGAAAAATAATAAAATTAGAGATGCAAATTAAGTTTAAGAAGTAAATCAATCTTTTGATTACTGGATTCAAGTTAAAGGGCATGAGGAAAACTTTATAATTTTCTCAGCATGATTGGCTGTTTTTAGTCAGGCATGCTGACTGCAGCATAATGCCACATCCCTTTTATTAAAATGTCAAATTCTATTCAGCTGAAAATTTTGTTAAACACCGAGGAAAGCTTATAGTGAACACACTACACCAACACTTGGGTTTACATCTATAAAATGAAATTTTGTGAGGTTGGATCACACTTCTTCTGAAATAGCAGAAACATGGTTCGCCTTCATATTTTCTTGCAATTTACTGGCATGACATAAAAAACAGCATTTGTTCTGACTAGAAATCTACATAATGTTAAGACTTCTGATTAAAAATAAGGTGAGTTGGATAAAAGCAGTAAGTGTTGTGCTTATATATAGAAAACGTTATATTATGCAAGGGCTCAGAGCCAAAACAAGGCTCAGTTTGCAAAACACGAAACTGTTGGTGATAGCCAACATTGTAGCATTAGTTCGTTTGTGCTTAGTTGTTTATTTTTACAAGATAATTCCAGAGAATAACCACCAACCTTCTTAGAAACTAAATCCCAATTTTAAGAAATATAAGCCTTTGCTATTTTCAGGTCTACATCTCTTTAAAAAATTATCATTTATTCTACTACCTTTGTCCTAAGTTTCCCCCTTTGGCCTCCTCCACCCACCACCCACCCCTGCTCCCACAGTCAGTACCCAAACTGTTGTCCATGTCGGTGGGTCATTCATACATGTCCTTTGTCTAGTCCCTTCCCCTTCTTTCCAACATTGTCCCCCTCACCCCTCCTGTCTAATCACTTTCAGTCTCTTCCATCTTTCTGTGCCTGCGGTTCTATTTTGTTCTTTAGTTTATTTTATTCATTAGATTCCTTTTATATCAAAAGGAACCCTAGTAAACTTGTGGTGGGAATGCAGACTGATGCAGCTATGTGAAAAACTGTATGTAATTTCCTCAAAAAACTAAAACTGGGACTGCCTTTTGATTTGGCAATTCCACTGCTAGAATTATATCCTAAGAATCCTGAAACACCAGTTCAAAAGAACCTATGCACCCCAATGTTCATAGCAGCACAATTTACAATAGCCAAGTGCTGGAAGCAACCTAAGCACTCATCAGTAAATGAGTGGTTCAAAAAACTGTGATATATTTACACAGTAGAATACTATGCAGCAAAAACAAAGAAGAAATTCCTACCCTTTGCGACAGAATGGTTGGGACTGGAGACTATCATGCTAAGTGAAATAAGCCAATTGGTGAAAGACAAATACCATCAGCTCTGCATCTTAATCAGACACCAGCATATTAAATAAGAACCAATATACATCCCCTCAGTCAGAATCAGCAAGGACATGGGGAGCTGGTTCCCATGAATCTTATCCATCAGTTTTTCAGAAAAGAAATTAAGAACAAGAAATTAATCTTTTATATGTTAATGTAAATCAGAGTATACCTCTGAATCTTTAATAATTATCTTTGTTGTTATATATAATTATCAGAATTATCCAGGAATCAGCAACTATACCACTTATATGTAGTTTTACTAAAAAATAAACATCATTGTGATGTTCTTAATCATCTTTTCTTTTGGAGTATATAGTACGCTTACATTTGCATTCCTTACCAGGGGCTGGAGGAGGAAGAAATAGTGAGTGGCTGTTAATGATATAGGGTTTCTCTTGTGGTTATTAACACATACTGAATTATATAGTAGTGATGGTTGCTTAACTTTGTGAATATACTAATATTCACTAAATAATAAACCCTAAAAAGGTGAATTTTACCATTTGTGAGTTGTATATCAAATAACAATTAGTAAATGAAAGTGAATTTTAAAAAAGTATTTGGCATTTAAAAAAGTATTTGGCATTTAAAAAAAAAAGTATTTTTAAGCCCTGGCTGGCATCCCTCAGTGGATTGAGCGCGGGCTGCGAACCAAAGCATTGCAGGTTCGATTCCCAGTCAGGGCACATGCCTGGGTTGCAGGCCATGGCCCCCAGCAACCACACACTGATGTTTCTCTCTCTCTCTCTC
Organism: Tonatia bakeri; assembly: GCA_004024845.1. Taxonomy (NCBI): domain Eukaryota; kingdom Metazoa; phylum Chordata; class Mammalia; order Chiroptera; family Phyllostomidae; genus Tonatia; species Tonatia bakeri. Next base: position 8,829 of record PVIA01014281.1, read on the forward strand.
CCTTCCCTCTCTAAAAATAAATAAATAAAATCTTTTTTAAAAAAGTATTTTTAAATTCACTTTTTAAATGATTATTACTATATAATCCAGTATATGTTAATAACCCCAAGAGAAACCCTATAACTTTAACAATCACTCACTATTTCTTCCTCCCCCAGTCCATGGTAAGCACTAACCAACTTTCTGATTCAATGGACTTGCCAATTCTGCATATTTAATACAAATTAAATTGCACAGTATGTGTACTTTTATGACCAAGGCTTTTTTGGGGGGAAGAGGTCTGGTTTCTTTCAATTAGCATAAAATTTTCACTGTTAATTCATGCTGTAGTATTTACCACTATTTCATTCATTTTATAAGTAAATAATATTCCGTTATATGGATATACCAACGTGTTTATCTTTTAATCAACTGACAGACATTCAGGTGGTTTCCATTTTTAGCTAGTATGAATAATGTTTCTGGGAATATTTATGTACAATTTTTTCTTGTGAATGTACGTTTTTAGTTATTTGGGGTATATGTTTAGATGTAGAATTGCCTGGTCATATGAAAATTCTATGACTGACATTTTTAGAAAATGTTAAAATATTTTTACAGTGATTTCTTTTTATATTCACATGAGCGATGAATATGATTCCAATTTCTCCAAATTCTCACCAATACTCATTATCCTTTCCCTCTCTCCCTCCCTCTCTCTCTCCCTTTCTTACTTCCCCTCTCTCTCTTTTTGTAATTTTAGCCATTTCAGGCAGTATCTTATTATGGTTTGGATTTGAATTTAATTTATTTTTTATGATGTTGAACATCTTTTCATATGTTTGTTAGCTATTTTTGGTTGTAAAAAGACTGTAACTTTCTTCTTGATAGCTCTCTCTCACTCTGGTTTTCATTATTTGCCTTGGGTGGGAGTGATACCTGCTGCTATGTCATAAGGCAATTATTTCAGGAGGCTTACATGCAAGAAACTAAGACCTGCCAAAACCACATGAGTGTAGTTGGAAGTAAATTCTCCCTCCTCCAATAAGCTTTCAGATGAGATTGTATCCTGGTATACAAATTGACTGTAACCTCATGAGAGACCTTGAACCAGAGGCACTGAAATAAGCCACTCCCAGATTCATAACTCAGAGAAAGCAGAAAACAATTGCTTGTTGTAAACTACAAAATTTTAATATAATTTCCTTCACAACAATTGGTAACGCATTACAATGCCTGTTGTAGATCAGTCTCTTTGTGATTTTCCTGACAAGAGAATTATTTTTCATAGAAGTATTGAACCAAAACATAACTAACAAATAAAATTTTTTTCTGTTAATTAAAAGTGAGAAAAAGAAGTCATAATTTCTTTTTAAAAATATTTTATTTATTTATTTATTTGTAGAGAGGCAAAGGGAGGGAGAAAGAGAGGGAGAGAAACATCAATGTGTGGTTGCCTCTTGTGCACCCCCTACTGGGGACCTGACCTGCAACCCAGGCATGTGCCCTGACAGGGAATAGAACTGGTGACCCCTTGGTTTGCAGGCCAGCACTCAATCCACTAAGCCACACCAGCCAGGGAAAAAAGACATAATTTATATCTCCATTATGTACTAATTACCATATTTTAATAATATTTTTTATCATTTAAAGACATATATTTTTCCATCACAATTTATCCTTTGTATTCCCTCTTCCAACAACTTTATCTAACACTACATTTGTCTATTAAATTTGCCATATTATATAGTCACACTTGGTGGTGCCCAAAACAATCACAACAGTAACATCAAATATTACAGCTCACAGATCACCATAATAAATGTAGTAATAGACTTCCGGCCAAGATGGAGACATAGGTGGATGCACCGTACCTCCACGCACAACCAAGATAGGAACAACAACAATTTAGAAGCAGAATAACATCCAGAACTGACAGAAAATTGATTTAAATGGAAGTCAGACAACCAAGAAGTTGAAATAGACCTATTCACCCAGACTGGTAGGAAGGGCGGAGTCAGGCAGCTGGGCGTGGGTCACAGCGAAAGCAAAGTTGGGACCTGGTGCTTAAGGCATCCGAGGGTGTGTAAAGCATCCGGGGCACGCAAGACCCCAGCGAGTGGACCCTGAGTGAGCTTGCAGCAGCTGGCAGGCCCCGGCAGAGGGGTGGCACCCGCCAGACCCAGTGAGGCGGCGATTGTAAAGCAAGGCAGTGCGCGCAACTCAGGATCCCAGCGCTGGGAAATACAGCCTTGGGACACTGATCACAGATGCCTGTGGAAGTTGAGGCACAGGGAGAGACACCCAGCCTCACAGGAAAGGTCCTTGGAGGGTCCCACAGCGTGCACAAGCCCACCCACATGGTAGTTGGCACCAGAGGGGCCCAGTTTGCTCAGGGAAAGCAGCAGGAGGGACTGAGGTCCCACTGAGAACAGAGCAACCGCCATTGTTCCCTCTCGACCCTGCCCCACATACAACGTCACAACCCAGCGACTGGGGTGCCCCACCCTGGTGAACACCTAAGACTTCACCCTCTACTGTAACAGGCACAACCAGACCAAAAAACAAAAAGAGAGAGAGAGAGAGAAAGAGAAATGGCTCAAACCGAAGAACAAATCAAAGCCCCAGAACCCATCCTTTTAAGCGACCAAGAAATAGCCAATTTATCAGATGCTCAGTTCAAAACTCTGGTGATCAGGAAGCTCACAGAATTGGTTGATTTTGGTCACAAATTAGATGAACAAATGCAGGCTACGATAAGAGAAATGAAGGAAAATGCACAAGGAATCAATAGTGATGAGAAGGAAACTGGGACTCAAAACAATAGAGTGGACCAGAAGGAAGAAAGAAACAACTAAACAGGAAAGAATGGAGAAATAAGAATTCAAAAAAAATGAGGAGAAGCTTAGGGACCTCCAGGACATCTTTAAACGTTCCAACATCCGAATTATAGGGGTACCAGAAGGGGAAGAAGAAGAGCGAGATACTGAAATCTTTTTTGAAAACATAATGAAGGAGAACTTCCTCATTCTGGCAAAGGAAATAGACTTCCAGGAAGTCCAGGAAGGTCAGAGAGTCCCAAAGAAGTTGGTCCCAAGAAGGAACACACCAAGGCACATCTTAATTAGATTAGTCAAGGTAAAAATGAAGGAGAGAATCCTAGAAGTAGCAAGAGATAAGGGGACAGTAACCTACAAAGGAGTTCCCATCAGACTGTCAGCTGATTTCTCAAAAGAGACCTTACAGGCAAGAAGGGGCTGGAAAGAAGTATTCCAAATCATAAAAGACAAGGACCTACATCCAAGATTGCTCCATCCAGCAAAGCTTTCATTTAGAATGGAAGGGCAGATAAAGTGCTTCTCAGATAAGGACAAGTTAAAGGAGTTCATCATCACCAAGCCCTTATTTTATGAAATGTTAAAGGGACTTATCTAAGAAAAAGAAGATAAAAAAACATGTAAAATGACAGCAAACTCACAACTATTAACAACCACACCTAAAACAAAAACAAAAGAAACTAAGCAAACAACTAGAACAGGAACAGAACCACAGAAATGGAGATCACATGGAGGGTTAGCAGCAAGGGAGTGGGAGGAGGAGAGAGGGGGAAATGGTACAGAGAATAAGTAGCATAGATGGTAGGTAGAAAATAGAAAGGGGGAGAGCAAGAATAGTATAGGAAATGTAGAAGCTAAAGAACTTATGACACATGAACTAAAGGGGGGAATGTGGGTGGGAGAGGGTGTACAGGGTGGAGGGGAGTGAAGGGGGGAAATGGGACAACTGTAATAGCATAATCAATAAAATATATTTAAAAATTAAAAAAAGAATCATGAAAAAAATAATAAAATAATAAAACTGCAAAAAATAAATAAATGTAATAATAATAATAATAATGTTTGAAATATTACGAGGATTACCAAAGTATGATACAGAGACATAAAGTGAGCAAATGCCATTGGAAAAAAGATTTGCCCAATGTAGGATTGCCACAAACCTTCAATTTGTAAAAAACACAGTTGTTGGCAAAGCACAATAAAGTGAAGTGTAATACAATGAGGTATGCTTGGTATACCCTATGATAAACCTAAATAAATTAATTGTGTTTAAATTTAAAAAAACAATAAGACATATTGAATATTTTCTCATATTTTTATTTTTGTAGCAGAAATAATTCATAAAATTGGAAATCATAAGTATGCACTAAAATACATGTCTTATTACATTGCCTAAAATAAGATATTAAGTTATTTTTTTAATTTAATTTACTGTCCAACATTATTGAACTGATGCTAAAAGCAAAATACCATTTGAAAGAAAATTTACTGTACTCTGTAGAGGATATCCATCATATGATCATAATATCACTACTGGAATAATCATGAATGCCTTTTCTATTTACTTAAAAAGAAAACAGCAAAAACCCTGTAATAACCCTTATAAAAAAACAAAATGTCCTATTTTATCCCTATATTTAATTCACTAGAATAAGGGACTCTGCCATTAATATATGCCAGAGGGAGGTATCACAAAGTTTGGGAAAATGCTAATAAATCATAGAATTATAGTTTCCAATATGCAATGAAAGAGTCAGAGACCCTTTCAGAGAATGTTTTGTGCCAGCAGTAGGACTAGTCTTAAATGATGAGAATGAAAATTTATTAGAACACCTGAGCAATGTATATCTTACTACCTACCATATTCCATTGTGTACAGAGACACAAGTCAGTTAAGAATGGATCTCACAGGTGCACAGACCAAATTTAATTTTATAAATCAGTTTTCCTTTTTCACAGGCAGTGAAATAAGGGACAATATGTGCTCTCTGTTAGAGACAATGAGGTCTTATGATATTTTTATTGACTAGCAAATTTTTATCTATATCCAAGACATCCCACAGTTCTGGTGGTTTCATCTACTTCATCACTACCACCAAACCAACTTTTCAGTGGGAGCTGTGAAAAGATGTGATAGCACCTTCAATTTTCAGCCTTTCTGGGGAATAAAAGATAAATCTCTTGCAACCATGACATTAATTTGCAAGAGATATTCAATACTTCAACACGGGCCCTTGAGTCAACTCTGTTCCAGGTCACTGCAAATGCATCTATTTCCATTTGCTGCATGGTTAATAGACTTATGAAAAAGTACATACCTGGAAAAAAAAGTTATAGCAACCTGTACATACATCCATTTTCTCCTGTGGACCAGGACTATGGCAATATGCCTACTTGACCACAGTAACACAGCACTCTTTCCTGCTAAATTCTTGCAATCTAATGAGCTTTCAACCCTCAGCTCTCCAAGCCACCATGAGGTAAAACCTTTTTCACATTCTTGGATCAGACCATATTTTTTGTACCCATCACTGAACCAAATGGGTCACTAGAAATCGGTGCTCTATGTTCAAACTCAACTCTAATTATTGCTATGCTATAGATGCCTGTTGCCATTGCTAGCTCATCTATTAAATGGCACCTAATTGAGGCATATATGATGATAAAATATATAGTGTATCATATGTAGAATGTATGTGAGAGTATATAAAATTCATGTAAGTTATGAAAAGTGCTCAATGTAAGTAAATATTCTCAAGAAACAATGGTTGTAATTCTTTCCAATGAAACAAAAGTAAAGGCTATTTGCACTGATTCAACTGCACTGATTCAACTGTCTGTTATAGCTTCTCCACCAGTAATTCTTGATCTTGGCTTCATAATTCAGTACCTTTGAGAGCTTTTAAAAAATAGTGATTCCTGGGTCCTACTCTAGGCCAACTGAAGTCTAATTTCTGCGGAATAGGAGACTAAAACTTTGTTATTTTTAAAAGTCTGCATATTATTCTGATGCACCACTTAGCAATAAAGTAATCAAGGAACAGGTGGAATTATAAAAATCATCAAATCATTTTGGCTGACTTTTCAAATATTAGTCTATTACTTTTACAATTGTGGAGAAATAAATGGCTAATATATTATTTCCATCAGAGCTGAAAGTAAATATTTGAGATACATAATGAGCACAAAGTCACTGCTTTGTTTATATTCCATGTGGAAGTGGGGAGAGCAGGAATGAAAGTTTACCAAATTTTTACTATGAATCTGGCAACATAGATAAACAAAGCAAAGATAAAACATATTTCCTGACCTTGGTTCTAGTGATTAAGGGAAAACACATAAAGAGATAAACTGTACCACCACTTGGTCTGTGCCATACCAAAAGCCCTATAACTACCAGGGTGCACAGAAAGTAGATTAATCAATATTGTCATGGGAGAAGGGACATGCAAGAGAGGTCTGGTATGACATGCAGAGTCTTGAGGAAAAACTTTTTTTGGCAGAGGAGATGGCAATTTTAATACACTGAACAGCAAATTTTAAAAAAGGAATCGAGAAAGACCTGAGCATGACAGGTGACACTGTAGATAGCTCATATGATATTCAGTGAGATAGAACATAGGCTGCATGTAGGAGAGCAGGCGAGGGTGCATTTGAAGAAAAAGTCAGAATGAGAAAGTTAAGAAAAATGCACCTAACTTGAAAGTGATAGAATAGCAAGAAAGCAAAGAGATTTGTAAACTGGAGGGTAAACTGATCAGATTCCCATTAGCACAATCATCAGTAGAATTCTATAAGGTGTGATGAGGGAACAAACTTTGGCCTGCATAGGTCTTTGCTGCAATAGTTATTTCCTCCTTTGAGTAAAATCAAAGAGGTTTCCTGCCTATGATGAGGAAAGAATATGAATATAAATGTTAAAATCAATAGCATTTGTACTTCAATCTTTTATCACAAAGGTAAAAGATAATGAATGATTGGAAAGGCAAGTGTATTTGGTTTCTCATGGTTACAGGACTGCTTAACTGCTTTTCAGGGTTTTACCAAGAGTATATTTCCAGTCTCTGCAGTGCTTTCCAACAAGGGCTCATATCTTTTGGGCACTCTTAGCTGCCTCTTCTGCCATTTTTTCCCTCTATGGATTAGCAAGAAACCTATTTAAACCAGGTGATCCTGTTTAAGGAGAATACATTTTGAGGGGCTAACTCTGCAATGCTATTTGAAACAGTTCCATCTGCCCCCTGGTTGATCAGGTAGTAATGGTGCTTTGTTGATTTCCTTCACAAGGAAAAGCCTTTGTGAAGCTCTTCTACAAAAGAATGTGAGAGGCAACTGTGCACATCAATAAACCAAGTAATGGATTTCAGACTACATGCATTTTGCTTCAGTTATGGTAATTTGAATAATTGTAACGAATGTGTAACTAAGCATGTCATCTAAAAAAGTACACTAATTCGCCCTGGCTGGTGTGACTCAGTGGATTGAGTGCTGGCCTGTGAACCAAGGGGTCACCAGTTCTATTCCCAGTCAGGGCACACGCCTGGATTTCCGGGCTGGGTCCCCAGTAGGGGGTGCATGAGAGGCAACCACGCATTGATGTTTCTCTCCCTCTGTCCTCCCTCCCTTCCCCTCTGTCTAAAATAAATAAAATCTTTAAAAAAGTACACTAATTCTATAACTGTCAAGCTAACCACTGGAGACAAAGACTGAAGCCACTTCCAAGTACCTGTATAAATAGTGGCAGAAATTATGTTCTGAGAAAGAAAAGTACCTCATTGTGCCAATCTCAGCAGCTGATTTTGTACCTAGTAGTGGGGAGTATACAATTACACTTTGTAATTAGAATCTATGCAAAGCCCTAAAGTAATTTTAAAGAAAAAATAATACAAGTTGCTGTTATAAGGTGCTTTTATACATGGAATTTTTCTGTAATACATGCCAAAACAGTTACGAATAAAAATTGGTGTATCAATAGTTTGTGGTGAAAATATGATCTATTATAGATAAGCAATGTTTTACTCATATATCTTCTGAGGAAAATGACAGAAGTTATTGCAATGAACGGGTTAAGTGCAAAGAACAGCAGCCTAAATTCCACAAACTAAGGCCTGGATGTGTGACCTTTGGGAGTCTTTCCCCCTCTGTTTAGATGTATTTTCCTTAGATGGTACAGAGGGCAGGAGGTAGAATAGGTAACTTATAAAGCAGGATCTTACCTCACCCATAAACACCCATTTTGCAAGTAAGAAAGAGTGAAAAGAGCTCATCCTGAGTTATTGTGGCTCCTAGAACCCCTAGATATAGTACATGAAATTGTGTGAGCATATGCAGTTTTATGTGGAGAAAGACTTTTTCTGATACTCAAAGAGGTCCTTAACACCTCCCCCCCCCACGCCAAAGATTAGGAACAACTGATCTAAGGCTCCTTCAAGATCTATGTGTCTGTGGCTTAATATTTGGAAAATGCAAAATAGATCTGCAAGTGGTTCCATGTGGAAGGCTCATTATAAGTTGACTCTATAATTATATATACAATTATTCAAACAATGTAGCCCCATCAAACACATACACAAGCACCTTCTAAAATCATCAGATTTTGTAAATCATTTTCCAAGTTCATATCATGAAAAGGAGCCACCTTATAATAAGTTTCTTCTGAGTTAATTTCCAGTGAGTTTTAACACAAGCCCATTTTATACCAAAGTGAAAAAAAAAAGTAGCCTTGGAAATGATAGCCTGAGTTTTAGTCTCAATTCACTACTATCTACCTGTATAACAACAAATAATGCACTTCCTATTTCTTGACCTCAGCTTCTTCCTCAGTAAAATGGAAACGATATGATGATGGCAAAAAGTTCCAAGTTCATTCTTTCTTCAAAGTTGTATGGTACTGTTGTATAACATTATAGCAAAGATTCTCTGCTCTTGCTGACCCAGAACTATAAATGTTATAACTAGCAACCTAGTCTCTGTTCTCCTACATTTATTTATGGTTTTGTTGGATATCCAGGGAAGATTATAGCTAAAACATCCAAAAATATATCATGGGTCAAAAATCAAAAAATATTGACATAATGTATAAGAAAGTAGATATAATCTATCTCTGAACTCAAATGCTAAAACCCTCAAAAGCAACGAGTGTCTAAGGAAATTGTTTTATTGCTGCCATCAGACATTTGAATACAAGTAGTGAATTTGATTAATTTGTAAAAGTACACTAAAATGATTCGATATTTGATTAAATGTAGCAGTGAAGTTATCCATAAATTGAGGCAGCATATAGCAATGATTTTTAAGATGTTCAAGATGAAAATAAGATATATTAGGAAGAACGCATATCAGAGCCCTATTTTCATCTAGAGAAAAATGCACAATGCTCATGAATAGATGTTTCTGTTAGCAGGTAGTCATGCTAATTTTGCACAAGTCAGATGCAATGGGAACTGCAACAGGTGGTAATTAATAACACAACTCTGTTGACCCCTGATTTAATATTGAAAGATTCAGAGCCAATTTGGGATGATGTCGCTATTTGCAGGTAGCTTTGTCACACTGAAAGTGTGTTGATTTGTACATGTGCTGTAACATAGATATTCTTTACCTTGAAGGTTTTGGTATTGGTGTGCAGAACTCTGAGGTGGCATTTTAAAACAGATGGTATTATGCTGAAATGATTTTCTGACACTTTTAGTAAATATCTTTTTCTATGTGAGTTTCTATAGTACTTCCTGCCCAAGTACTCAATATGTATTTTTTGAATCAATCAGTGAATTAAGAAATTGTTTTCTGTGTTATTTTAATTACTTAGTAAACTGTATACTTTTTAGTAGAATTGTATTTTTGTTATGTTCAATACCTCACAAAGTGAAAATCTGATATCAATATAAAGCTGATGAGTCCATTCTCACAAACATTATATGGAGGAGAGGAAAGTTCGAGCTTTGCCTGAAATTTATCCACTAGAAATTACTGGAACTAAGGTAGTGAAATAATTAGGCCAACAATGTAGCTGAGCTAGACAGTCCAAGAATCTGAGCCCTGGATTCAAGTGAATGCTTTTTCTTGCACTGCTGTGCCATAGTGTTGGGTTTGGTGGGGCACATGAAGTTACACTGGAACTTAGGACAAGAAAATAGTCTATGTCTGGAGACACTGATCCCACATTTATGGAGGATTGAGGCTCAGCTTTATCCCACTAAACTGTGGTGAGAAGGCTGTTGCTATACAGCCTAATTTAGTCATGTTGATGTAGAGATTGAGTTTAGACTAACCTGACATGTGAGAGGGCCACTGTTTATCCAAATATGAAGAGTTAATAAAGGCAGGTAGGTAGCCCCCAGTGTGACCTTGTGACAAAACACTTTTTATTTGCATATTAAATTGTAGTTATACCGTTTCTTCATACTCTGATATGAGTGGTAAGCACAAAGCAGGTATTAACTATCTGTGCTATTGAACTGAATTGTATGTTTTGATGAATAAGAATGTTGCAGACCTTCAAAATGTTCCAATGACATTTAATTTACAGAAGCCTACTATTTGACTTAGAACTATGTATAGAATACACTGGAGGCAAAGATAAATATCTTGTAAACATCCTTTATTTCACATAAATAAACTCTATTGAGCTCTTAAAGTTTGTAAGGGAATGTGATTGAATATTCTGAGGTAAAAAACAGCCTGGTCCCTACCCTCAGTTAGATTATGGACCATTGAGGGAAACAAACATTTTTAAAGATAATCACTATATAATGTAATCAGTAAACTAAAAGATAGCTCAATAAGCACTGCTTGTAAAATCATTTTTTCATATTTTATTGTACTTTTCCATTATGATTTAGTCCCCTTATACCCACTTCCCTCAGCAATCACCACACTGTTGCCCATGTCCATGAGTCCTTTTTTCCTTTTTGCTCAAACCCTCTACCCTCTAACCTCCCCATCTTAGCTGTCATCCTGCTCTCCATCTATGAGTCTGTCCCCATTTTCTCTGTTAGTTCATTGTGTTTATTAGATTCCACATATGAGTGAAATTATATGGTATGTCTTTCTCTGACTGGCTTATTTCACTTAGCATAACGTTCTTTGGATCCATCCATACTGTCCTAAAGGATAAAACTTTCTTCTTTTTTATGACTGAGTAGTATTCCAGTGTGTAAACGTCCCATAGTTGTTTTATCCACTCATCTACTGATGGACACTTGGGCTGCTTCTGTATCTTAGCAATTATAAACAACACTGCAATAAACAAGGGGATGCATATCTTCTTTCAAATTAGTGTTTTGAATTTCTTCAGATATATTCCCAGAAGTGGGATTGCTGGGTCAGAGGCATATCCACTTATAATTTTTTGAGGTATCTCCATACTGTTTTCCACAGTGGCTGCATCAATCTGCATTCCCACCAACAATGCACTAGGGTTTCCTTTTCTCCACATTCTTGCCAACACTTGTTGCTTGTTGATTGCTTGATGATAGCCACTCTGACAGGTGTGAGGTGATATCTTTGTGGTTTTAATTTGCATTTCTCTGATAATTAGTGAGTTGAGCATCTTTTTTGTGTCCATTGGCCATCTGTATGTCCTCTTTGGAGAAGTGTTTATTCAGGTCCTTTGCACATTTTTTAATTGGGTTGTTTGATTTTTGATGTTGAGTTTTGTTAAGTTCTTTATAAATTTTGGATATTAACACTTTATCAGTTGTATCAGCAAATATGTTCTCCTACTCTCTGGGTCATCTTTTTATTTTGTTGACTATTTCTTTTGCTGTGCAAAAACCTTGTAGTTTGATTTGGTCCCATTTGTTTGTTTTTTCTTTTGTTTCTCTTGCCTGGGCAGATATATCTGATAAAATATTGCTACAAACAATGTCTGAGATTTTGCTGCCTATGTTTTCTTCTACAGTTTTTATGGTTTCAGGTATAACATTTAAGTTCATAGTGTCATGACCTAAAAGTTCTTTAGCATGATATAGTGTGCTATCTTTGATGCAAAATTCTGTAAAGGCTGGTACTATTTATTCTACTTTTCATTCTATGCCCCCATAGTACCTATACACATGCTTAATACATGGACATTTGAAAAACCATTCTGACTATATTGCCTTTCCAAGAAAATTCTTTATTAAGTGTAATGTCATGTTAAATGGTAGCTATACTATAATGATGTTATTGCATAATGACTAAACATTCAGGCTGATTTTGAGTCAAATTACCTGATTAAACTCTTACTTTGGTATTTCCTAGTGATATAACATTGGGGAGGATATTAATGGCCTTGTACATCACTTACCTCATTTATAAAATGAGATAATAGTAATACTTAACTATCCTATAAGGATGTTATAAAATCACAACATGAACTTTCATGCAAATGAGTCAAACATGAAAACTGAATATGGTAAAGACCCAATAAATGTAAACTATTATGATTAAATGTATATATCATTATATAAGCATGCCTACAAGAACCAAAAGGGGATTTGAACCAATGACAAATTGGGGCTTACTGGAGGTGGAGTAGCACTGTGCTTGAATTTATTTGATTTTAAATACTTCTTTAATAACTTAAAATTGTTTCAAAACTTATACATTTAAAATGGCTTAAACTATGTATCTTCCTTGTTCTATTAGAAATAATAAATAAAACCCCATCAAATCCATATATATGTGTATCTCCTGAATTCCTGTTCTAACTCCAACAGATAACTCTTCCAGGGTGAACACTCAAATCACTCAGTCTCCAGTGTTCTACTTTCTCAACTGTCAAATGCATATATCCAATTGATGCAGCACATGGGAAGGTGATTACAAGGATATATAAATTAACTTGCTGTCTATATAAGATTCATTTAATAATGATGTTTTGAAAATGTTCTGGGATTGTTGATTAAAATTGATTGAAAATCATCTAGCTCTGACTGGTGTGGTTCAGTGGATTGAGTGCTGGCCTGTGAACCAAAGGGTCGCTGGTTCGATTCCCAGTCAAGGTGCATGCCTTGCAAGCCAGATCAGGTCTCCAGTAGGGGGCGTGCCAGAGGCAACTACACATTGATGTTTCTCTCCTTCTCTTTCTCCTTCCCTTCCCCTCTCTCTAGAAATAAATAAATATATATTTTTAAATCACCTAAATATACACCCCTTTCATCCTGTCTTTGCTATGCTGACTTGTAGTCCTCACTTCTTTTCTCTGGATTACAGAAATACTCATTTGAATTCTGACACTGCATGCTGGATAATCATATTTCTCCCATGACAAGTGTTTCCTTGGAGCCCTTTTTTTCTGTCTTATAGACAGAATAACACCTAATCTGGACCACAGTTCTTTGCAAATTAGAATGTTCTCAGTATTCTAGTGAATCTTCATTAGCTCAAACTTTCAGTTTTATAGAGTAATATTTTGTATAGTATATCATATTTATGTAAGCTCAATAGCATTGGCGGAGATTTGTTCCTTAAAAAAAAGAAAACACCAAAAGAGCAAAGGATCTACACAATAAGAACAAACGTAAGCTATGTGTATATGATGTAGGTCAAATATGATTGATAGTGTAATTCCCTCTTTGGAATTATTAACACAATTTATTTACTTACAATCCTTTTCCCTGTCTCTATTTACAGTTCCCTGTTCTACAGAGACATGACTTTCTGTTCCAAGATTGGTAACTTTTAGACTGACACTAAACTCTGATTCTGGAACCCTAAATCCAATTAGGTGTAACCAATCAGCCAAAACAAAAAATAAAATGAAATCTTGTTGAGTTCCAGTCAATTAAGATACCTACTGAGAGTTCCCATCTTTGACGCCTGATATTTGAAGGGCTCTGCACCAAGCATTTCATGACAATTACTTTTTAAGACCCCATTTACCTCCATTTGTCCTTTACTCTAGCAGCAAGAGAGCCTTCTGATAACTTAACCCAGGCATTCAGATACATCAGCTTCATTTATAAACTGGCAAGCACTGCGAAAGTTTATTCAAGCACTTTTAGAAGTGGACACTTCACTATAAACAGCTATTTGGCTTGGACCTGGGAAAAAAAAACTGTGCTGTGAAGGACACACACCTGCTGTAGCAGGCAGTCTTTCTGAAAGAGATTTTATGTTAGCAAAAGATATAATTTTTATTTAGAAATTTCTGTACGTCACAATTTCATTTTCAGATAAAACCAAGTATAAACACTGCCTTGTACTCAGATTCAATTGCATAATTTGGGATGTTTTATGAACTTCATTCACAAAATGTTTACATTTCCTATATCAATATGTGATTTTACTTACAAGTAAATGCGATGAATTTCTAATGTGTGTTTCAAAGTGTTGGGAGGGAGGGAGGGAGGGAGAGAGGGAGAGAGGGAGAGGGAAGGAGAGGGAGGGGAGAGAGAGAGAGAGAGAGAGAGAGAGAGAGAGAGAGAGAGGTGGATCTGGAAACAGACAGAAATAAAGAGATGCAAAGTCCAATGAACTTTTTCTGGAGAGACAAAACTGAAATTCATCAAGGATGACTTCTGAGCTCTTGGCATGGAGGAGAATAAATGCCACATTTCATCTCTAAATTTTTTGTTTGGATGTGTGATAAGCATTAAATTTTGGTCATGTAAGAAAATTGCTTGGGGAAGTTTTGTAATCCAGTTTTACAAGATGCCAATATATTTCCTTTAGGAGATATAGAAAAAAAAGAAAAAGAAAACAAACCTAGACTGAGTTAAGTATGCTGTATTTTTTACCAGGATATTTTAATGTTATGTTATCTTTTTCCAAGGAAATTATTTTATTTTATTGTCTATTTTTATTGTTTATTCTATTAAAGTTGTCCCTTTAAGAGATATAACATTAATAATATATATATATAGCAGAAGCCTATTATGGTGGGAACTGTGCATGAGGGATGAAAGAGAATTCCCAATTTTCATTATTACCACCTTTCACTTTATGTATCAGAATGATTTGCTTTATTTTTTTTTAAGAAAATGCCTTCCTGGTGACTCTAATGTAGGCTCTTATGCAGATAATAACACATTGTGGTGTTCTCTAATTTCCTCTTCTATAAGTGCTCAACTACTTCCTTCTTGTCTAAAAGATAAATGTTACATTTGCTTCATGGTGATTCTTCTAAAATTAAAAACACACACACACACTCATTTGAAAGTGTTTTAAATTTGAATAGTAGTGCAACTCTCTCATCTTGGCTCCATCTAGAATAAAGTCTCCTAGGCAACTGAATTAAGTGTAGTAATGTCCAAGGCATAAAAGCAGGAACCACTTATTGATTCATTGATTCCTTTTACTGGGGTAAAAGTCAACTGAAAATTGCTATAATGGTGGTTATAACTTACTTAATGTGGGGAAAACTATAGATCTAGAGATAAATCTGCTACTTATATGCTTTTAAATCATCTGGGTTGAAGCATGGCCAGTCCAATTTTTCATTTATTTAATGTATAGTTATTGTTGAGAAAAAATGGGAGCTTGTCCAAATTTTGAGTGTTCCAGATATTAAGTATCACTTTACATCGTTCCATTTCCAGACTGACGAGGTCAAGTTGCTTAAAGTTCTTCTAAAACCCAACAATGTGCAAATATGACATACCAAGTTTTTTTAAAAAAATATATTTTCTATAATGGAAATGGAAAACAATCATTGAAAATCAAGATCATTTTTCACAGACATCTAATTAGAGGACAGTATTTAACTCTAGAATGTGACAACATTATTGTCCTATTTCTGAGTCTTTTTCAACAGCATTGATTGGGATAAAAGTAATTACTTTTTAGAGATGATTTTAACATCAAAATGATACAAAAGTACTATGAAATCTGAGGCAGATACTGTATTATAATTTTCATGTGACTTTTATGTTTATTACTTTATCTTGAGCCCCACAATACTATGCAAGTGCGGTGAAAACTAGAAGTACAGCCATTTACAGAAGACACAGAAGCTTGGAAAGTTTAAATGATTTATAGGTATGTTTAATAAATGCTGCTGAAACTTGGGCTGATATTCTGACCCTGATTCCAGTGCTTTTTTTTTTCATTATATCATGCCACCTATTGGATCAATGACTTAATGCAATGCCCATCTATTCTGCTCTTATTACACGGCATCATCATTTTAATAAAACATTGCAATTCATACTAACCAAATATCAAAGTTGAGTTTAATTCAGCCAGACCTATAAGAACATCACCACAGATCTAAAAGAATAGCTAGAATCTTTGGTAGCACTTTAATCCTTTTCAAAATTGAAAAGTTCTTTCCAACATTTACCTTAAGTCTCATTCATTGCAACTGAATGTTATTCATGTTTGGATGGTGCTGAAGCAAGACAGAAAAAAATCTATGTACAGAATTTGATCTAAAAAATATTTTTAAAGAAGATCAGAATCTTGCAGAAAAGTGGCCACCTGAAAGGTACCAGGTGATTAGTAAAGTGAAAACCTAAGAGAAGTTGCATTCTTGCAGGTTCTTAGTCATAGTTAAATTTTGAAATGTTGATTTACTGTTAGAATCACATTTCACCCAACTAATGAGTTTTATTTGATACAATTATTACATGTGAACATAGGTAATTAGTAGACAAATGGTAATAAATTCCTGACCCTTTTATATGAAAAAGTAATCAATAATAAAAATGCATTCATATTGCAACAATTAAGGTTGTTCTAGAATTTGAATTTTTAACTTTTGTTTCCACAGATTTATGAGTCGTAAAATGTGTTTACAAGTTGCATACTGAAATCTGAATACAGATACATTCAAAAACAATATAAGAAAACAAACAAAAAAAACAATGCTTCATTCCAAAATAATAATAAAAATAAAAGCGACACATTCCACTCTTCTCAGTCTATTCTTTTGCTTATCAAGTTATTATTAATAGCTCGCTGATTCTCTTCTTGGAAGACTTCCACTTTTTACCACAAATTTTATAGATTAGTTTGCTTGCAATGTTGTAGTACAAAATCCATTCACTAAATATTTGAAACAGCTAGCACAGATATAGTTATTCCCTTGGTTTATCCATGGTCATAAGATTATTCAGTATTTGGTCATATTAGTTTTCTATTACTACTGTAACAAATTACCACAAAATTTTTTTATAACAATGCAAATTTATTATCTTCTGCAAGTCAGAAATCCAACATGGGTCTCACCGGACTAAAATCAAAATGTTGGCAGGATATCTAGAGGCTGTCCACATTCTTTAGCTCCAGGAACCCTTTCTTCACCATCAAAGCCAGTAGCATTGCACTTCTCTGACTATTAGTCTGTAGTCAGATCTATCTCTGACCGAAGATAAAATGTTATTTTCCTTAATTTTAAAATTTCATATAATTAAATTGGTTTTACCTGGATAACCCAGGATAATCTCCCCATATCAAATTTCTAAACCTTAATCCCATCTGCAAAATCTTTTCCTATGTAAAATTATATACTCACATGTTCTGGAGATTAGAATATAAGCAACTTTGGGAGCCTTTCATTATTCCTACCTCAGTGGTAAAGATGAAATTAGAAGTTAGGACTTTTGATGTTGATCAGAGTGTTTGTGTCACTAGACACATTGAATAAGTATGAGATAAATAAATGAAATAAATAAATTTAAATAATCCTAAAAATCCAAGGGGCAAAATAGGATTAGGATGGATTTAACACAGTGATTGACTTCAAGGTGGAAATTAATTTCAGTTATATTTAATTATACTTCAGCTTTATCTATTTTTATTGTTGTTCAGTTGTAGTTGTCCCCATTTTTCCCCATTGCTCTCCCCTGCCCCATCCAACTCCCACTGCCAAAGTAATTATATTTCAGCTTTTTAAAAGTTCACTTGATTTTTTTTTACTGAGGTCAAACAATAATAGTCAATGTCTTAACAAAAAGTAAGAAATTAACACAAATTTAAACCCAAAGCAGTGTGTACAAACATTGCCATGGGATAATTTCTCCTTTTCAAGGAAATGAAGTCAGAGAGACAAAAACAGCAGAAGTAATTATAAAAATCTGATCAACCAAATTAAGGAGAATTTAGAAGAAAATTCTCAAACATTTAGGAAATTTGCGAAATTTTCTTAAGTTTTTGTCTATTAATCTTTACCAATATACTGATTAAAATGATATTTTAAAAGGTTTCTGATAATTATTCTGTGCAAGGGGTCCTAAGGACATTCCTTGTTGACTTTTTATAGCAGCCTTATTGAAGAGTAATTGACATACAATAAAATGAAATGTTTAAAATGTACAATTTGATAAGTCTTGATTTGTGCATGCACCTGTCAAACTATCACCACAAAGACAAAGTACACCTAACCATCATGACAAAATTTCCTCTTGCTTCTTTATAATTTCTCACTCCCATTCTTTCCAAACCCTCTGCTTTATGTAACTACTGAGCTGTTTTTAGACACCATAAATTAGTTTGCATTTTCTAGAATTTTGTAGAAATTGAGTCATGTACTATTTACTCTTGTCTGGTTTCTTTTATCCAACATAATTGTTTTTAGACTTATCTATGTTGTTTCTTCTATCAATAATTTCAGTTTTTACAGATTGAAAACAGAAAACTAAGGTCAGTTAACTATACATTGGGTAAAGGAGGTAGGATGAAAAAGTTACCAGGTAGTATCTAAGAAGTCAAAAATACATAATGGAAATTTGTTTGATAGAAGTGGGATGATACACATCCCTACTGAGATTTAAATATGATCATATTACCTTGAAGGATATCTTAAATAGTAGATTAGATAATGTGGACCAGTTAGAGACTACAGAATGAACTACTGAATAGGATGGCCATGGAGAATGGCTTGGAAAAAATATCCCCTCCCTGCCATGTATACCACTAGAACTGAGTCTGGTGAAAGAAAAAGTGGTGGCAGGTCAGGTAGGCAAAGGTCTTTATGTGGTACTAAATAAAAGCCCTCCTTCTCCATCTAGAGAATCTTGGCCTCCCAACTCCCACCCTCCCATGATTTTGTCAGAAGTAGTGCTTTCCTCATTATGCTAAGCAAAATAAGCCAGGCAGTGAAAGATAAATACCATATGATTTCACCTTTAACAGGAACCTAAACAACAAAACAAAGAAAGAAGCAGGGTATAGTCAAAGACACTGCATTTGAGGACAGGTGGAAAGTGACCAGAGGAGAGAGAAGAGGGATTTCGGGGGGGAGAGGAGGAGGGGTTTATAGGATTAAAGTTAAAGGACACATGGATAAAAGATAGGGGGAGGGTGGTAATGGGAGGGAG
>PVIA01014282.1:0-27866 GCA_004024845.1 Tonatia bakeri
GAGTGCCCTACCTGACGTGCTGCCTTCGGCCCCGGCCCGTCGCCTCCCCGTAGCCTTTAACGGGCTCGCCAAAGACGCTCACTACCTGCAGAAGAACGACAGCGCTCCGGTGGGTGCCTGCTCTTCGTAAGGGTCTCAGGAAAGTATTCTCTGACAAACCAAGCGATCTATCTTAGGAAAAGAAACCAGTACGCCCAGAGCCCTTTCAAAATGACAACGCCAATGAAGAAAAAGTTATTACGCAAAACTCGTTCCATAACTAACAAATATTTCCTGCGCAGACTTGTCCAGGCGACTTTCTAGCGCTGTTACTGGGTTCGGGACAGCGCAGGCGAGGTGAAGCTGTCCCGCTCCTTCCGAGGAACAAGCACACCAGCACCAGCCAGTGGCACATACCTGAACGCCTGGACATTTTTAGTGAAGTTTGTCTGATGGGGTCTAATGCTACCAGCTGAGAAACAGACTGATTTCTTAAGTCATTAAACACAGTGAAAACAAACCCCCAAGTAACAATGACCTACTTAAACCAAACCGGATCTATAGATGTGAATCGATGATTTCTAATGGGAAAATTTACAATGAAATGGAAATGTAATTTTTATTGAATTTAAAACGCAAACATCTTGGAACCTTTAAAAAAATGCTATCAAATCAAAACCAACAAAACTGTCCCTATTCCACGCCGGTGCCAGCAGTACCGCACCCCCCACGCACACACAGACCGCGGCAGTGCGCTGGGGGGGATCGCAGAGCCGTGGGCCTGAATGAACGGACCGACTGTTCAAACCACCGAGCAGGCCGAGCACACCGGCTCCGCGACATGAGGGTCTTCTGTTTTTCAACCAGGCCCAGTGCCTGGCAAAGAACAGGACCTTGACACACGCTGACAAAAGGAAATGTTTCACTGCTATGTGTGGGCCCCTCACGGGCAGCGAATCAAGTCATGCCTTCCGTACTAGGCCACTCCGTTCACTCTGCGTATTCTGCTGTCCGAAGGGCTGAAGCGCTAGGAAAGGCTGAGTCTGTGAACGACACGGTCAGTTGTCACCTCTTTGGAGGGGCCTCCCAACATTTAATTAAGCTGCCGCTCATATGTGTTTCCTTTAAGTGTCAGCTTCCCCTTCTGCAAACGGGCTGAGTGGAGTCGGCTCGTGGTTTCTGTGGGTTCAGTGGGGACGGTGTGCTGAGGGGCCAGGAGCCTCAGTCCTGGACTCGTGTGGGCGCTCAGTGAGAACCACTCCTGTGGCCCGGGGTCATGGGTCAGGTTTCTCGAGAAAGAGGAGACACATCCCACAGCAACAGTTGCGAAAAAAGGGATAACGTGTAACACGAGGGATGCTTGAGAGCTGCGTAGCTGTTTGCTACTTGGGTACAGGCTAAGCATCTGCTACTATAATAACTGTACAACGACTTCCTCCTGTCTAATTCTTCTCGCGGGGTGTCTGCCCTGAGTGGATCTTGGGCTCTTTGGGCACGGCCAGCACAGAAGGAAGACCTAAGACCACGAACAACTCACACACCACGTGTTCTGGTGCAGACTGCTCGTGTCTCAGGACCAGCGCACGGATTCTGCTCACTCCCCTTCACTCCCGGTATTTCCGATCATCGGGGTTTGTGTGGCTCCACCCTGCGGACTCGACTCACCTCTGGATGCGATCTGCATTTCTCCAAGGCTTTCCCATATATCTTACTAGGACTGGATGAAGAAAAAAGTTCTTTGGAAATCACGTAAAACAAGCTACCTGAGAGGCAGAGAAAAAGAAGACCAAGTAAAGCAGGAGCGAGGCAATCGGTAAGTGAAACAGGAATTTGGGGTCTTATACTTGCTGTGCTTTCGACCTGTAATGGTGATTCCAACCAGCACCACTATTAAGTAGGTGAAATCTCTTCCGGCTTCTTTAACTGTGAAGGGAAAAGAGCACGGAGTCACACGTGTGCTGGACGCAAGCGGGAACCTTAGTGTTTCAAGGGGGGGAAGGGGGTTGGGCCCGGCCTGACGAGCGGGTCAGCGTGCTGAAGCAGCCGTTCTCACGTGCCCTGTGAATCAGAACCAACTCAGAATACATCTAACCCAAGTCACATCCAGGAGGGACGGCGGAGGGACGGCAGACAGTGCTCCTCTCAGAGACCTAAGATACAGGGGTGGTGGCGCCCATCATATTCCCGGCACCCACCAGTCCTCCTCTCATAAAACCCACAGATCCCAGAGGGGGCGGCGGCCCACCGCACACTCACCCGAGCAGCAGCCCCGACACAGAAATGGGAGCTCAGGGGAGTACATGACACGGTGTCGGCCACTGATGTGGAGGATGCGCGGTTTTCCGCCTCTCCTGAGCAGGGGCGACAGTACTAGGCTGCAGTGACGTGAAATGCAACAGTGCCTATGCATAGTCCTGCCCCGTCGTAACACAGTTTTAAGTGACTCGGACATTTGGGACCTGGGATGTCCAATACGGCAGCAACATGCCACACGTGGCTATTTAATTTAAAAATTAACCTCAGTTACTTAAAACTAAATGAAAACTGAGTTCCTCCACACCAGCGACATTTCAAGTGCTCAACAGGCACGGGCGGCTAGTGGCCACCACAGCGGTCAGAACACACCCCGAACGCTTCCAGAACTGCATAGAGTTTTATCTGGACAGCGCTGCTCCAGGTGTCCTGCAGGACATGCCACCGCGTCAGAGCCGACAGTAACAGGTGGCGTGTGTGTCGGGCGCCCTGGGTAGAGATGTGTGTACTCCAGGTGGGGGGATGAGCCCAAGCACGATCCAGGGCCCCTCGACTGCAACTGCAAAACTTGTGGGAGTGCACTGCAGGGCACGGGGCCCCCACGCCAGTAAAAGACAGACTACTGCATCCGTCCGTCCTTCCACTGTGCCTGGCAGGCCCCTCCCAGCTCTGGAGGCAGCATGCCCGCATGTGGGGATCCTGCTCCCATCGTGCACCTTGAGCGGGGTCCTGGGTCACACAGCGCGGGCCTGCCTGCGCTGTGACCTGTGCTGCTGCTGCAGCCATGTGGCCTGCCACCTTGGCGCCTCTGACCTCTGAGCACAGGCTGCTTTCACGCTGCCTGTGAATTAGACCGTGTGAATGAAACGCTACACTACACTTGACATGTCCAGTTCATTGCAAAAACAACTGGTACGAACAACTCAATGATTTGTGTTAAAAAGTACATGCACGGAAATGACAGAGAACCCACTATTAACATAGACATCTTTGTGTGATAATCATGGGTGTCTGCACTGCTTTCTCTGCTTCCTTTTTACTTCTTTTTTCTTGACGTTATTTGTGAAATGAAGAAAAAACCAGAAAGCAAAATGCTTTCTCATGTCACTTATGAAAACTTCCCTGACAAAATGACATTTCACCTTTTTCTATTTTGTACGTTCTTTCTATCACCGCCAGGTCATCGGAAGGGAAGAGCTATTTCAGACATCCCCAACCCTGCGGCGTGTCCCGAGTGACTCAGTAACTGGGCACGCGGCAGCCTCTGAAGCTAAGTGTTTACTGAGTTGAACTCCGTGAGTTAATCCCTATGGACTGTGACTCAGTGACTTCTCTTTTTTATTTATTCCAGCCAGCTACTCTGGACCATGGCCTCCCTAGTCCCCTTTCTCTGTAGCGCCAGTCCCCTCTTTCCACCGCTTGTTTCGCACTCTGCACCCTCCTCCCACTTCAGTGGGAGACTCTTTGTGCTTTAGGATGTCCTTGGCACAGCCATCAGCAACCATTCAAATGTTGGGCACAGACACGACGGAAGTTCACGAAATCCTTGTGCATGGTCCCAAACGGCACTGGCCTGGATATCGGAACACCGGAATTAGGGACATTTGCATTTAGTTTTCAGTGGTGTGAAACTGGGGGAGTGTGCCTCCTACCTTAGAATACTAAGGTTTGACAGACTGAATGCGAGAGTCAAACGCATGAAAAAACACCGGGGCGACCTACTGTCTATTTTCAAGTATTAAACAATGGCTCAGTTTTATATAGCTCTCTCCACACCAAAACTAGTGGAAGTTGAGAAAAATTTTCTAGACATAATTCAGCTTTCAAATTTGAGTTGAAATGTATGAAGGATATTGCAGGCCTGTACTCTCTGATGCTAAGTTTAGCGGTTCCACTTTTTAATTGTGTGAACTGACTCGGCATCCGTAGCGCCACACTTCCCTAAAGGCACAGGGGCACCTCTTGTCACACTTGTTGAAAGGCTGGTCCTGACTGGAGAATTCCCCTTTACCTTTCTGTGCCGTAGACACGGCGGTCTCCGCCCTCTGACTGTGCACGGACACTTGCTTGCTGCCGTCCTCCTTCGCTCTCTGGAGACCCCGTCCCTGCGTCCAGACGGTCCTCCGGGGGACTCCGAGGGTACATCCGGGCCGCACCGTTTTCCGCTCGTGCGGCCCCCATCTCCATCTGGGTTCGGTCTTCAAGCAAGCTTTGCTAAGGACAAAGCGTGGCAAAAACAGGCGCTTCCCCGAGGACCTGTGCAGCTTCTCCGTATACTGCACAGCTCGTAGAAAAAAACAAATCATTTTCACAGAAACCCGCTCCACTTAGGGAAGAGGCCAACCACGACCAGCAAAGCCTCACTGGCCCCTCCGCGCCCAGCCGGACCGTGATCCAGGGCACACATACACGCCGGTAAGACTGCAGAGCGTGCTCGACAGAAACGTGAGCTCCAGCAGAGTTTTTAAGAAGAAAGGTCTCCCGAAGGGAGTTGCAGTCCACCGCCCCTTGTCTTTGGTCCTCTTTTTGGTTGAATTAAAGTGTTCTGATTACCTTCTATGTTGACATTCACACTCTCCCCATCATGCCTTTACAAAGTACCCTGGGAAACCCCTAGGAATCCTGGGAATAGTAGTTTGAGAACTTCACTCTTCTCTGAGTTGCTGTAGCGAGGAAGAGTCAAAGACTACATCTCCCAGAGTGCAAGGCCGCCATGCTCCACTCCGTCCTTTCTCTGCCTCCCAGAAGAGCCTGCGCGGGCCGCCTACGCATGCGCTGCACGGTTAGTTTTGGCAGGATTCGCGTCGTTGGACCGTCGTTCTCTGACTCCGCAGTCAAATTACCAATTGCAAACTGCATGTTCCTGCGGCCCCTTATAGAGGACAGTATAAACTGAAAATTCTCCGGTCTGACTGTGGCTCTGCTTTCCCTTCTGGGCAAACGATGTAACCTTTGCATTTCACTTTCTCCCTAAAAAAAAAGGGACACAAAGTAGCGCGAACTAGGAAAGAGCACGTACGCAGGAACTAGGCAGCCACAATAGCAACGCGGAGTTACAAACCCCGCGCGCCCGGAAATCTCTAAAAGCCGCTGGTCGAGCAGAGGAAAAGGCGTTTCTGCGCACGCGTGTCGGGGAGGGCACCAGCGTCAGGTGGGCGTGGAGGGGGCGGTGCTCTTTACCGTCCACGGGTCGCACCGCCCACGTGTTCCGGCCGGGTCTCCATGGCGACCAGACGCAGTCGGCTTCTGCAGCAGCAATGGCTCGGCCTCCAGGCCCTGCGCCTGCCCCTTGGGGGCGTCGGCGCGGTCCTGGGGAGCGACAGGTTCAGGTGACGTTCCCCTTCTCCCGCAGCCCTGCCGCCCTTTCCCTTTCTGTTCATTGGCCTCTCTCTGGCGCGTTGCTGGCGGCTTCTGTCAGTGCGGGAAAGGTCGGGAAGAATAGCGGGAGGAAGTATCTTCAACTTGGAAGCGTGGGGCCACCTCAAGTCAGGCTACAAGTCGAGTGGCTCCCAGGAAACCTTCTTCCCTTTCCGTTAGAATCAGTTATGGGCACTGTGGGGCCCCGAACGTGGGAAGCTCCCCAACCTCCGAGCAGCGCCTCGCGGAGACCCTCCGCGCGAATGAGCTAGCTGCACCTGCCCAGATAGGTGCGCCACACCGGTCTCCACCTGCACCTTCCTAAAGGGCACAACTCCGCAATGCGCCCTCCAAGTTCTTCCTCGTTCTGAAGCCAGGAGTCCCCTTTCGTCTTTTTGTGACCTTCTAACTTGGAGAAGTGGAAACGTTACGATTTTCTGTCCCGCCCACGGTCTGTGAGTGGAGGACACGGGGCCCTAGGCAGATTTCACCGGCAGGCAGGTAGGTCCGGGAGCGCCCCCTGCCGGGCAGCACTTTCTGCACGTCCTACTCCAGGCCAAGTCAGCGTCCCTAAGTAAACCCAGAGGGTTGCCTCTCGGTGGTCACACTGTTGGGCTCAGATCCTAACCCTGTTCTGCCGGTTTTCCCTCCATTCTCCACTGAAGGCTCGTCCTCTTCCACAGCTTGGAGGAGTAAAGTGGAGAAGGGGTCACGGGGCAGGGGCAGGAGGCTGCAGCTGCTTCCAGACCATCAGGTTAATGCCCAGGGATGGTGGCTCCTTTCCCAACGCGAGTGATCCAGTATGTCAGAAGTATCCCCATGCTATTGTGGTGCCTTATTAAATCCTTTCATTTTATCGCGAGCGTTCCTAGCTCTGTATCTATCATTCCAGTCTGTTTACCAGGTAGAGGGATAATGCTAAGGACAATTTGTGTTCTTGAGGATTATCCTTCTGTTTGTAAAAGCTTTCTTGATTTACAGATATAGAAAGTCATGAATATTATGCCTTCTGATACATCGATGTCTGCGCTAAAGCATTAAAAAAGGGTCATGCTAATTACCAGTTCAACTACTTGTCATTTTTTGTTTGCCTGAATCTCCAGGACTGCGTCCTGTGTCCACCCTAGGGTTCCAGCACCTCACCCTGGTTTCCGAAGCAGGATACTGTCCCTTAGTGTTTTGTAATAGTTTCTGAGTGAATATTTGTAGTGCTAGACATATTGTACCTACTGCAAGCCTTGTGACAAGTGACATGGTGACAATGCCTGCAAAAATCCTTTTTCAGGAGGAGAGAAAAGACTGGCATTTAAATAGGAAGCTTGAACTTTAAATCTTTTTGTCACTATTACTAAAATTAGTCTTTATGTGTAGCTCTCTGTTAGTGGGCAGCAGAATGACTTTTAGATGACAAATCTTCCATTCCTTTGTAAGGTGACTGAACTCCCTGGTGTGGTGATTGTAGTCAGAGTGCCTGTTATTCTTCCTGGCCTGGGAGCCTGCATGTCCACCTATGATTTGGTGACGTATGCATTCTTTTTGGTAGAGAAAGGTCAGGTGCAAAGAATGATTGATTATGGTCTAAGTAGGCAGTTACTTTAAATGTGTGAAAGCAGGAAAATCAGATTTCAATAAGGAATCAGAAGCTCCCCTTTTAAACACAGAACGTGAATAGATATAATAAACTGTAAGAAATGTAGTAGGAAGCATATCAAGTTGGCTTAATTTGTACTTTCTACAAGTTGGTCTGAATTCTTGGCATTAAAAATGAGGCCCAGGAGGTAGATTTTTAAAAAATACTGAACTAATTCAAAGCTACCAGGAAAAGATTTGTGATCTGAAAAAGTGTTTTTGAACCCAACGTCCTCGAACCGACTGCACCAGCTAAGTGTGCGCATACCTGCGTGGAGAGAAAGGTCTGTGTGGGCACGTGCGCGGGCGGGCCCTCCTGACTCGGGAACTCTGGTCCCTGGGTGCGGCGGGCCGTCGTTTTATGGAGAAGTGCAGACGGGCTTCCAGTGGTCCTGAAGTCTGCTGATAAGCCGGAAGGATGACAGCGAGACCCTAGAAGATGGTCTGGGGAGGCCAGTGAGGAGGGAGGGGCCCGGGCGCTCTCGGCCTCCAGCCCACAGGGGCCCCGCCATGGCAGGGTGAGCCCTGCCCCTGCGGACGCCATGCCCTCTAGCCAGTCCCCGTGCTGAGTCTAGAATTTTTTCCCAGCAGACAGCTTTGAGACGGACGTTCTTGAGTGAACTCACAGGGAACATTTTTTCACCTTAGGAGATAATCCCAGAAATACGTGTGTGCCTCCCAGGGTCTTGCCCGGCACTTCTGCGTTTGGCCTTGCGTGCGGTGCGCAGCCGCTCCCGTCCGGCCGAGAGTGGGCGCGCCCGTTTGCCCCCGCAGCCAGCGCCGGCCCTCTGTGTGCGGTTGGTCTTCGCTGTTTCGCTAGGTTGACGCCGGCCCAGAGAGCGTGTTGGTTTGCTTTTCTTCAGTTCCCTTGGAGAGGCCTCAGGTAACGGTTTTCGTTTCTTTCCGCATCTTTGGACTGAAGAAATACGTAACGGCAAGACATCATTATCAATTTAGTAAGGCTTTAAGTGAATTTAGTTTTGCTTAACCACAGCAGTATTCATTAAGTAAAAAAATTGTTAAAAAATCTCACGAGACACAGTCCTCAGTCTTCATATGACACATGTGGACAGATGTTGTGGCCCGGCCCTTCACACTTGCAGGTCCACAGGGTGCCGGTGGCAGCCCCTGGGAGGTGTTACTATTTGGTGGAGGAGCAGCAGACTCTGTTGAATGGAAGTTCTTCCCACTGTAAACCTGGGTATTAGAGACCTTTGTCGATGGAAAGTATTTTGTGTTTGTGTGACACAGGCCAGCATAAAACTTTGAAGTGTAGTGAATCACTTAAGAAATGCTTTTAAAATGCACCATGTGGTTTCTCTTGTGTGTGGAATCTAGGAAAACAAATGAACAAGACGAAAACAGACTCACGGACTCGGAGACCGAAGGGACGGGTGTGAGAAGGACGTGGGAGGGTGGGTGGAGGGGGAGGGGAACGCAGTCAGTAACACTGTGATCAGTTTGCCCGTGACGGCGGATCACTAGAGTTAGTAGGGCGATCACACTGTAAGGCATAAAATGTCCAATCACTACATTGTACCCCGAACATAAAATATCATATACCAATACCACTTAAATAAAAAATTAAAAAATTGTACATCGTGTTCAATAACGTGCCCCACAGCCCCCATTCTGTCCACCCGGAGCCTCAGGTGTGACTTTGTCTAACAGCAGGGACTTCGCAGGTGCAGCTAGTTCAGGTGAGGCCCTGCCGGAGCAGAGCAGGTCCTCAGGCGGGCGCGAGTGGAGTCCTTAGGAGAAGACGACACACCGAGACTCCTCCACGCACAAGGGAGGGGCCGTGGATGGGTGGAGCCAACATGGGTGCTGTTGCCACGGGACGAGGGACCGCCGGCCACCGCCAGAAGAGGTCAGGAAGGGCTCTTCCCTAGAACCTCCGGAGGAAGCGCGGCCCTCCCAGCACCGTGGTTTTGGACTTCTGGCCTCTGGGACTCGGGGACAGTAAGTTCCTGTTGCTTGCAGCCACCTAGCTTGAGGAACTTGGTTAAGGCAGCCCTAGGAAGAAAGTGTGGTTTGCCGCTGACTACCGTGTTAGAGCTGGTCGGCCGAGTTGAAGCTTTTCTGCTGTGGAATTGGTCCCTCAGCTTCCAAAGACACCATTGCCTTCCCTTCCAAGTTGCCGGGGCCCCCATCGTGCCTCCAGTTACTCCTCATGTCCTCTTTGGTCCAAGTACATCCAGGCGACCAGCTTGGTGGGAGCCACTGACGGTGTTAAGCTTGGTGAGTGAGGTACAGACTCCGAGTGATGGGTGCTGGTGTACTGAGCATGCGGACAGGTGCGCTCTGGCTTTCTGCCCCTTCCCGGCGAGTGTGCTGGCGGGGGGTGGGCCATGACTGCTGTGTGTGTGTGGTAAAGAAGCCACCTCCAGACCTTTCCAAGGGGACCGGCCTGTCCCCCAGGAGTGGTCTCTGCCGGCCAGCCAAGGCAGGGACCACCCAGTGACTGTGGCTCAGTGACTTTCTGGGTGCGTCAGACCCCACCAAGCTGCCGCTGAGTATCACAGCTCTGGATTGCTGATTTTGGTACAAGTTATTTTAGGAACTTCTGGACAGGACCAATTGCATAAAGTATTATACCCAATTTCATCAAACCTTTATGTTGACTGTGAAATTCAGCTATGTTTTGCACCACTAAGCTAAAAAAGGATGGACAAAGTGTATTTCACTGAACATGAGGGGTTCCAGTGTGAACAGATTCGTGGGTGAGTGAGTGGTACCCCTGGGCTGTGACAGCCAGAGCTAGCTCTGGAACCAGCCACCGCCCCGACGGTCTGCAGAGTCGTGGGTCCTGTCGGCAGTTCCGGCTTGCAAATCTAAAAAGTTCTTTCACTCTGCCAATGGTATTTTTTGTTAGGTTTTGTTGTGCATTGCTGAGATTGGACAGCGGGTACGTTTTGTCGTCTTCCTTTTTGTTTCGGTTACATCCGTGTTACTGAGCCCGTTGGATGCCGACAGCCCGTGAGCAGTGTGGGTAGGAAGCAGTATCTGAGAGCACGGGGGGCGAGCCCAGGTCTCAGGCCACAGTCGCTGCCCAGTCTGCCCGCCCTCCCTCTCTTCCTGCCTTTGCCCAGCGAAGTTTCACAGCCTGCAGTCTTTGGAGCCTGCGAATGCCTTGAAATGTGGTCTTGGGGAATGGACAGTCCCCCTTCCATTGTGGTAACTTGAATTTTCCGTGTTTCCTTGCAGGAGGGGGCCAGGCGCCCGGGCTGCTGCATTCCATGCACCCGGAAAGCAACACGCCCTGGGTGACGGGCCCTGGGGGCGGCCCTGCCCACACTGCCCTGCGTGGCTGGACAGGTAAGGGGCGTGGTCATCGGCTGCTTCCCCGGGGGGCTTCCGGTGCAGTTGTTGGAGACGGCTACACCACCACACTTGCCGAGCTGCTATTTAGAGCTCTCTAACAATAGAATTGTGTAGGAAGAGTGCACCACTCGGGGGTTTGATGTGAGTCACCAGCTGTCACCACCATCATTATTAGACTAATTTTATGAAGCTAAACGTCTAAAAGTGATAAGTCAATTTAATTTTCCCCTTTTAAAAAGTTCTTTAGAATGATTCACTTTCCTGTTGAGATAGACACTTGAAAATGGAGAAGATTAAAGTGTTGTCTTGTAAATGTTCAGGATGTCTCTGAATTTCTTAGCTTTTGGGATTTTGGGAACTCACTTTGCCATGGCAAGAGTCTATATTGGGGCCTCAGGAACAGGCAACAAGAGCTGTGGAATCTTTTTTATTTAGATTACAATTTGAAATGGTTGGGGTTCACTCTGTTCTGAGATGTGTGGAGCATCGGCTCTGTGCTGAGCACTGTGTGGGGCCCCGAAGGCTTGGAATTATCACAGACCTTTTGCGGTGCAGGGAGCGAGGCTCGCAATCTGTGAGTTACACAGTTCAGATTAAAATGTAAGTTGCCTGATTTTGAGTTTTGGGCCATTAGTACTATTATCATAACTAGCTAACAGGGTACAATACTTTTAGTGTGCTTTGAAAAAGAAATGAAAAGCCAGAAACAAAAAAAGAATGCATTAAGTACATCAGTTGAAGCTTTGAACTCCGAGCTTTGGGAATAGAATCTGTCCTACAGTAATCCGACATGAGAACAGAACCCATATTCACCCAGTTACTTCTCTGTGCCAGACCCTGAGCTTGGGGCCGGGACGCGGACGGTGAGCCGTCACGTGCGTTCTCATGAGGCTCACGGTCTAGCAGGGGAGACACGTTAAAAAAGCAGTGAGTGGTATCCTGGGTCTGCTGTGGAGAAACCAGCAGACGCTGGCTCCGGCACAGCGGGCGGGATGGTGAGGCGCGCCGGCTCTGTGGAGGTGCCGTGTAAGCTGGGAACTCGACTGAGGTGCGGGACTGTGATGTGGGTAGTGGCCAGGACAGGGAGAGGTGGCCCAGATGAGACCCGGGCCCCGGGGAGGTGCCTGGGTGATTGTACGCCCGGAGGTGTGATGCCGTTTGATTTTATAAACCCTCTCGTTTACTCGTTTCCGTCTCCCTTCTCCAGAAGGAGGGGCCGTGGAGAGACAGGCCAATTTGAGGTGCACGTGGGGGCCCACGTGACGTGCTTTGTTTACGAGAGGTGTAGGTGGGGAGAGCAGGCGGGAAGTAGGAATCGGAAACTGTTGAGTGGACCGCTCAGTGGAGGTGCCGCTTGTTGGGGTGGGAGAGCTCTTGAGCTGGGGAGGGGACCGAGTCCGGCTAAAAGGACAGTGGTTGTGAGCCTAGTTGAGGGTGAGGACTTGGTGCGGGGCAGTCCCCAGAGCCATGGCCCGGAGGTCTCTGGAGAAACGGGGTGAAAGCGAAGGGGGCAGGAACCAGCTGGGGGAAGGTGGAAGAGGAGAGAGCAGTGAGGTCCCAGAGCCGGAGGGGCTGCTCTGTGGCCAGGAGAGGAGCTGCCTGCAGGACAGGGCCTGGCCTGGGTGGGGGCCCCGCTGCTGAGGGCAGGGGGGAGGTGGGCCTGGAGGCAGCAGTGCAGACCGGCTTTGTTTGCTCTGGTTTTTTCTAGAAGCTTGGCTTTGGGAGGGAGCAAAGGAATCATCCGTGGTAGTTGGAGGGTCACTGTAGGATGCGGATTTGGGGGAGTGGTTCTTGGGGCAGACGTGAGCGACTTGGGGGCACAAGGAGGCAGGAAGGGAAGGCAGAACCCTCGAGGGGACACAGGGCTGGGGACCTGAGCTCGGGTCCAGACAGCAGCTTGGTGAGGAGGCTGGAGCTTCCTGCAGGGACAGGGAGCAAGCACATGGCGGGTGCAGGGGCAGAGCAGCGGCCCCTGGAACGGACCGGGACCTGTGCGTCCCGGAGGAGCTCCCCCACGGCTGCAGGGGAACAGGCACCAGTGAACCTGAGGTCCCTCAGGGAAGCCTGTGGACGGACCTGAAGCAGATTTCCCTGCTCCAGCACGTCCTCGAGCGCTCCGAGGGCTCCGAGGGCCGTGCCTCTCCCCTTCCTCGCCGCCCCCACCGGCCCCCCGCCGTGCGTGTGGTGGGAGGTAGAATCATCTCACAGGAAGTACCCGTGTGAGTGCGCACACCGACCGTGCCGGTGTCGAGGACACCTGGTGAAGCATGATTAACGACATCTTTGATCTCAGCTGTTTTGGCTACAAAGTGGGTTTTCTCTTTCTGCGGGAGGTGCAGAGAGGCCCTGCATCCCAGAGTGCTGGTCTGCTGGGTGCACGGGGGTGAGCCCGTCCAGCGTCCTCCTTCAGCGGGATTCTGTTCTGATTAAGTAACCGTTACAGTTGCTGGATGCTTTCCTGAAATGTTTTCTTTAAGGTCAACCCTACATTTAAAAAAAATTACACTGATTTAAAAAATAACCACAAATTGGGAAATAGTTGAATCAAAACATAAAAAACTACATTCAATGGATAACCCAAATTGTCACAAAAATGTGTTTCTTGCAACTTTGCTGTGCAGGCATTAGAGGCCTTTCCTACCGGACTTACATCACAATTTGAAACCTCAACTAGAGAGTAGGGGCAAGCGGGAGGGTTTGTTCCCTCCGATCCTTTGTCCTGCGCTCCCCTCCCCCACTGGGTCCAGTCGCCCATGGCCACCTCCCGTGGCCCCTCTGCCCCCAGTTCAGGGCATGCTCCCATTCCCACCCTGGCAGTGCGTTCTGGGCACCGCCGGGTTTTTGCGGGGTTTTGTAGAATTCTAAGGCCATAGAAACTGTGGGATATTGAGAATGCATCTCAGCGTCACATTTATGGGGCACATAGTGAGAAAGAGAAAGACCCCTGAGCCATCCTGATGGGGCCTGGTGTTTCCTGGGGGCTCAGAGGAGCAGCTGGGTCCGAGGACGGTCTGGGGACAGGGCTCAGAGCGGCAGGCATGGGTGGAGGTGGGTCGGTGTTTCCTGTTCCACTGAAGGTTTCTCCTCGTTTTTTGGGGGGTGGGGATTCTGTGTTCTGCCCGCTGACAGCCAAGCACGCACCCGTCTCCCCAAACCACACTCCACACTCCTGTCGTGGCGGTGGGTGGGTGGGTGGGTGGAGCCTGCCGGGCTGACTCAGGGTGGGAATGTGATTGAAGGCCCAGGAGCGCGGGCAGCCCCCTGCAGCAGCCGGGTCTTGGTGCTGGCGTGTGTCCTGAGCACCATGGTGACGGTGCACACCGCAGGGACACAGCAGAAGAGGGCGGGTGGCCTGCGGGCAGGGGGCGGGCGGGGGGGTGGTCTGTTCCGGCCTTCTCTGTGAGGAGGACGGCAGCGGTGTTCGGGTGAGACGCCCGCGGCTCTGAACTCACCTCTGCCCCTGCCCCCGCCCCCACAGCATGCCTGCAGAAATCTTGCTGAAGATTCTGTCCTACTTGGACGCTGCCGCCCTGCTGTGCATGGGGTGCGTGAGCAGGCGCTTCTACCACCTGGCCAACGACAAGTAAGGAGGAACCCAGGCGCCTCCGTCCGGTTCTGATCCAGTCCCGCCCGCTTTCCTGGACGTCGTCCTTTAAACATCTGAGCTTCCGAGAAACCACCCGCATGGTTCTTTTCTCCTCCAAAGGATAATCTTAACTGTAGAAGTTCAGTTGTATTTATAAGTGTCATCAAGAGGGTGTATTAGTAACTGGATGGATAAACATACCTGTTTGGGAAAGTTAAGGGTGTGTTCTGAAAATGCCTCTGGAGAGAGGACAGGGGCCTGTAATGTGGCCAGTGACACCGATTACTTCCAGGGGCCACATTTGAAAGGGGTTCTCTGGCCCCGTCACCTCGGTGGGGCTGCCCCCTGCTGTGCCGTGAGGCCTCGGCACGAGCGCTGCTTGCTCATGGTTGCCGGGGCAGGCAGCAGGCCGCCTCCCACGGTCACGGTCACGGGGGTGTCTTCCAGAGCTCTGGGAAGCGCTGTGGGTCAGAACACAACGTCGGCCTGCTTCCCCGGCAACGGCACCTGACCGGTAGTCGGATCAGATACACAGGCTCTTGTCCTCGAATCCACTAAGCATGTGAACAGGGCAGAGCCTTGGTGATCCAGAGGTGGGTGTGCTGGGTGCTGGAGACTGATAGAAGCACCTTAAACTTGGCATTCGTGTTTTATAAATAGTCACAGGCAACAGTCTACACACAGCATTTCAGGTCTGCGAGAGGTTTTGCTCCCTTCAGGCTGCTCTCACGGCGGCTGTCAGGTGGCGTGTGACGGTGGCCCCATGCACGAGCGTCGGGCGTGGCAGCCGTCACTGGAGGCATGAGCGGGCTGTGCCCAGCCTCTCCTCGCCACGGCCTGGCCGTGCCTGCAGTTTGGGAGGGCCAGGGCAGGCACCCAGCAGAGCAGACCTCTGAGCCGAAAACACAGCCTCCTGAAGGCAGGCAGCTTGGTGGGACCGGCTTCGTGGAGACGTCTCTGCGAAGCCCTGCTAGGAAACAGAGAGAGGCGGCAGAGGGTCCGACTGTGTGTGTGTTTACGGGGGAGCGCGTGTGTGTGATGCCCAGATCGGGGTTGGGGTGGCGGGGCCGTCTGCGGCGTGCTCCTCGTCCGCCATGGTGGGCACTGTGTGGCCGACATGGTCGTTCCCTCCCCAGCTCCCGGGCTTCCCACAGACTCCCTGCGGTCTGGGGGCTTCCCGTCCGCAGCGGGGCTGCCCTCTGCTCACCGCCTCTCGGCCACGGGTCATTCCACACCTTTCCGCACTGAATGGGACATGGAGACATAGATGAGCAAATAATTAAACGTATCAACATGAACACCACCTTTTATATTAGGACGTAGATTTTAACCTCTGCCTCAGTTTCCCCTAAGAGAAGTCCACTTCTCTTCCCCGAAGGGGAGCATTGGCTGGGAGGGCAGCGTGCTGGCCCAGGTGCCCTGCACCTCCAAAGTACCCTGTTACAGCCGCTGGTGTGTGACGGTGTCTCTCAGCCTGGTCACTGTTTTCTCTCCCCTAGTCTTATTTGGATCAGAATCTACTCATCTGCCTTTTCCCCTAAAAGATACAACTGGAGCGCCGACTCGGTGCAGAAGGCAGCTGAGTCCGTGAGCCTGCTGTCCGTGGAGGACAGGGAAGCCGGGCACTGGAAGAGGCGGTGCATCGCCAAGCGGGTGGCCTCCCTGCGGGCGGCTCTGGCTCAGGTCCTGAAGCCCGTCAACCTGTACACGGGCCTCCCCGAGAAAACCAAGGAGGCCCTCAGGTACGGCGCCGTCTGCGACGGGGGCGTCACGCCGGCGTGGCCGCTGTGGGCCTTCGGAGAAGAGTGAGGTGTGAGCTCAGATGACTGTGTACGGGGCACACGTGCCCTTTACGTGTGTGCGGGGGGAGCCGTCTTTCGAAATGCGTTTCTGTGCATCCATAAAATGTGCCGTATCTCCCTCTCCAGACAAGGGGTGTCGCGCTTTAACCAAAAGCAGCAATGGCCCAGTACTGTGCTGTGGAGCAAGGGCATTCAGGGCGGGTCTCTGGGGCAGAACTTTTGTTTTTTAACTTCTCCGTGTGCTGCCCGACTGAGAACACGGGAGGTGTTCGCCAGGGGAGTGGGGAGGGTCCCGGGAGGGAGCTGTAGGGGCAACGGGCGCGCCCCGCAGGCACGTCCCCTTCCGAGAACCTTGACCTTGGCGGTGAGGAGCCAGCTGCCTTAGAGATGGTGCGTGGGACAGACGTCAGCATTCTGTCTTTCCCCGCGAGGCGCACACCCTCAGCCGCGTCTCCCTCCGCAGAGTGTCCGGCGTCGGCTGGGTCATCGTCCTCAGAGAGAAGAGCGGGAGAGAGCACGTGTTGGAGCACGTGGACCTTTTCCTCAATGACTCCTCCGTCACGGTCGCCTGGTACGGCAAGGCCTGGCCCCGCCTGGCCGCGCTGTCTGGCCTGGACCTGTGCGGCGTGGTGCCGGTGTTCGCGGACTGGCCCAGACCCCCCGCCAGGACTGGGTGAGCACCGACACGGCGGGGCCTTTGGGGGACAACATCTTATAAGTGGACACCAGTCGGCGTCCCTTGGCAACTCAGAAATATCGCCAGCATTTTAATTCGATTGCGTCTTCAAGACCTCTCTCTCTTCCATCCTGGGTTGCTACAGCATGGGAGAAGGGGGGCTCGTCCCACGCGTGATCCCGTCTCTGGGTAGGTTCCCCCGTCCCGGTTGCCTGTGGCAGTTAGGGAGTGGCGCTCTCGTTAGCAGAATTTCCTGGACCACGGACAACTAACCTTTTGAGGGTTTTAGTTTCAATCATTTTAACAAAAAGATATAAAACCATTAAGGCTTTCTTTAGTAAATGGTGTAATAATCAGTGTGAGCATCGGGTTGTAAAGTCATAATTATTACTGGTTTCCACGGGCTTGTCCGGCTGGTGGCCTTGCACAAGCACTCTCTCCGTCCCTGTGTTTTCTCCTCCGTGAGACGGGGCGGTGGGGATGACGGTGTCTTCAGCATGCAGAGCTGCGGGGTCACGCGCTGACCTTGTCAGAGGCGCAGCTCAGACACGCGTGCCGCACAAGGCTGATGCCTCCGGAGCGAGTGCTCTCGGCGCTGCCGGGAGGCGGCTGTGGCCCAGCCCGCACGCAGTGTAGGGTTCACGTCTCACTGTTTCCAGCATCTCGTGTGCCCCCTCTTCTGACCCTCCGCCCTCCCTTCCCGGGGGCGGGACTGCGCCATGTGGAGCATCCTGACTCCCGCGAGTGCGACCGAGTCTCTGCACGGAATCCACGGCCATGCAAAGCTCCCAGCTGCCTCCCCCACGGCTTCTCTGCTGCTGCGACCACCGCCTTTCCTGTCCCCATGTCCTCTGTTGTGGGGTGACATTTGCCACGTCATCGCCCTTCCCCTGCGCGCTGTGTCCCACTGGCTTCTCTGACACCTGTCCTTGTGCGGGAGGGATTGAGACGGCTCCCTCTGGGGCCCGCTGTCTCCACGGAGGGATGACATTCCTCCGTGGCTTTCCTGGGCACGGTCACAGCCTCGAGACTCCACTCCTGGGACTGCGTGTTTCGGCCCCTCCCCGTGATGCCGGCTCGGAGGGTTGCGACACTGCAGAGGCCAGGGCTCACCTCTCTCTTTCCTTCCCTCGACATGTGCGGGCGAAGGCCTCGGTGGTGCTCTCTGGTGGCCAGGTACAGTCTGAGCGACGTGACGGACTCCGCCGTGCTCGGCTGTGACCACTTCGTCCGGCTCTTCCGCCTGGACCCGGGGCTGCTGGTGGGGCTGTGGAAGGTAAGGCTGGGGCCCCGCGGGGCCAGAGGACCCCTCCCCGTCGCCCCACATCCGCCCGGTGTCCTGGGGTCAGGGGCACAGCCTTCTCCCAGGGCTCAGGCGCTGCGGGCCATGGGTCCTCTTACAGCTCCCTTTCTGGGGCACAGCGACCCCTGGTGGTGGTGGGGGGCTCCTCTGCCGGGCTGCTCCCACGGATGACAAGCTCCTTCCCTGTGAGGGGCTGTCCCTGTCCCTGCCTGGCAGTCCACGTTCCCGTCTGTCCTTTCCGTGTCCTCCCTCTGCTGAAGTCTCCTGTGTGTTTAACCCACACATCTGCTCTGTGTTGCTGGCCCAATGGGTGTGGCAGGGAGTGTGTCTGCACCCCAGGGGAGGGGGTAGGACCTGCCCCCACCTCAGGGCTCGCTTTCTGGGCAGCCCGTCCCCGAGAAGCGGCCTGGGTGACGTTCCTGTGCTCGCTGCAGGCCCCGCTGGGACTGAGGCCCCAGGTCTTACACAGCAGTTCCTGGTCTGAGTCCACGGAGTGCGGCTGCGTGTGTTCACGGGGAAGCCTCCACAGGAGTGGGTCTCCAGCATCACCCCCCAAGCCCCTTCCCTTCCTGCCCTGCTGTGCCCTCCCTCCCCCTTCTGGGTGAAGGCCTCGGGGGCCAGGCCACAGTCGCCTGACCGGAAGTCTTCCACCAGCCTTGGCCACGGAGTCCTGGACACGGGTGCATCTGGTCGGCAGCTGTCTGACCACGGGGACGGCACCCTCAGATTTACCTTCCAGGTTCCTGCCGCCGGGCAGCGCAGCTGTGCCTCTGGGGACGAATGGGCGTCCTTCCCCTGCAGTCTCAGTTCTGTGTCCCCAGCTGGAAGGAGGAGGGGGCACTGGGACCTAATCCTCCCACTGGGTCTGCCCAGTCGGGCAGGTGCTGGAGGGAGCAGCATCGCGCCCCAGGTGCTGAGGACCGTGGGGTCAGTCTTGTGTCTGTGGAGCTCTCGCTGGAATCCTCTTTATCTTTGGAAAGAGCTTGACAGGACCTGGAGCTGACAAGATCTGTTTTCAGATTGCCTCGTGTGACACAGCCCTTTGCCACTTTGCAAGTCCTGGGACCCCGTTGCTGCTCTGTGACTCGGGGCGTGCTGCGGCCCTGCCCTGGATGTGGCATCCGCGTCCTATCAGACGGTGGCGGGCCAGCAGGCACAGTGCCCTGCCCCTCGGCCCCTGACCGCTGTGCGAGGCGGCCTCTGTCTGGGAGACGGATGTGCTGCGGGCTCCGCGACGACCGGGTGGAAAATTAAAGTGTTCCAGCTGAAAAATGTGTTCTTTTTAATTAACTTCGCAGAGGGAGGAAGAGCTGGCTTTTGTCATGGCGAATCTTCATGTCAGTCACCTTGTGGAGCGGAGCACGCTGGGCTCGGCCACCGTGTACGTACCTGGGCGTCGTGCGTTTAGTTTTTGTCAAGGCAGCGCGAACAGTTACAGGCCGATACCATCTTAATATCCCGGGGACAGCCACAGGGACACTCTGTTCTTACTCAGTAGAGACAAGCCCACAGGCATCGTTACTTAGCTGTTGCTGAGATAATTGGATTATTCACGAGTGCGTCTGCCGTGCTTGTTCTGGGTCGAGGACCCAGTGCTCGTGGAATATTATTTGTGGGGAGGACGCCTTCATCACCACAGGACGCCTGCGTGTCCTGGCGCCTCACACCCCCCCTCCCCCCGCACCCCCATGAGCCCGCACACCCTGGAGGGGGCGCAAGGACCCTCAGCCCACTGGTCTGCACAGTGCGGGCCTTTCACTGAGTTTGAGGGTCTTCAGGTGTGGGGGGCCGTGCTGTCCATTTCCCGACAGGTGCCTCACTCCCTCTTGCCTGTCACCTGAAGGGCCTCGGGTGCTGTTACCTTACGTGGTCAGGTTTCTCTTTCTGAAGAGAACTGCTCACCGAGGCTGTGGGCCTCTGCCCAGGTCCCTTGCTTGCAGGTCTGTCCTAGTTGTAGTAGTAGGTGTGCGGGTGGGGGCTTTCCTGCTGGGCGGTTGGTGCCGTGGGCCCTGACCCACAGAGGAGCAGCTGCCCCGGGGGGTCTCTGCCTGTCCTTGTAGGAGTTGGCAGGAGGAGCGTGGGGTGGGGAGTTCCTGGTGCTGGGGGTGACGGGGGTCCTGCAGAGCAGTGACAGGGGCCAGTAATTTGGATGCATGTCCGTTTTTAGAGTGTCTTCAACTCCAGCCCTTCATCTGTGGCACTGACCGACGTGTGTGCGTGTCTTGCTCTGCTTTGCAGCCCCTACGAGCTGCCGCCTCCCGGCGCCCTCTCGGACGACAGCCCGGAGCGCGGGCTGCGCGGCTACCAGCTGCACGTGGACCTGCACAGCGGGGGCGCCCTCTGCCTGTGTGGCACCTTCTGCAACCTCGTCGCTGACGCAGGTGGCGCTGAGTGTCCTCTTCAGTTCCAAATGTCCTCCCACCTCCCTTTGCCATCCACGGGCCCTTTGTCCTCCCAGACCCTGTGTCACTCTAGGGCTTGTGAGACATGGGGCCACCCCAGCAGGTCCAGTTCTTAGCCCGGCCCTGCCTCCTGCATCCTCTCGCTCCCCCGCCTTCTGACCCTTCCCCTCTCACCTTCCCTGAGGGCACTTGCCTTGTCACGGTGCCCGCCACGCCCCCCTCTCTCGTTCCCCAAGGCTCGTTGTAAGTCCGAGAACACAGTCCCTGTGGCCACAAGGTCCCTGCGTCCTGAGGGGGATGCCTGTGCTGAGTGGAGGGGTGTCAGTCGGCGTGCAGGGCCAGGCCCAGGCCCAGGCGGTTCAGTGTGCTGGGCCCCCAGCCCTGGCTGCTATGCTGCCTGCCGGTCACTGCGCCCAGAGCTCGGGACATCCAGCTCTGCCAGGGACCCTTGTCATCCCTGTCAGCGCTCTCTCAGCTCCCGAGGCGTGGCGTTCGAAGGAAGCTCTGTGATTTTATTTGGACACGCGGATGACTGTGGTGTCCTCTTGCCGCAGGGGTCCTGTCCCCGTTTCCGAGAGGAGCCTCTTCACTCCTGGCTGTGGTTCTCGCCCCAAGACCCGCTCCCTCTGGTGAACACAAGCACTCAGCTTTGTGCTGGCGAGCGCTAGCCTGCCCCCACCTCGAGCCTCCTTGTGCCCCCGCGCTTGGTCGCTGTGCCCGCCGGCCCGTGGCCCCGGCAGCCCGTTGCCCCTTGTCCCGGGTGTCTGTTTGCTGGAGGAGCGGAGTCTGTGACCGGCCCGTGCGACCTCTGCACTTTGGACGTTTGCCTCTCGCACGAACACGCTTCTCCAGCTTGATGGGATTCAGGTTTCTCTCTCTTTCGGCAAGAACGCGCCAGACATGATGCCCGGTGCTTC
This sequence comes from Tonatia bakeri, assembly GCA_004024845.1. Classification (NCBI taxonomy): domain Eukaryota; kingdom Metazoa; phylum Chordata; class Mammalia; order Chiroptera; family Phyllostomidae; genus Tonatia; species Tonatia bakeri. Next base: position 21,229 of record PVIA01014282.1, read on the forward strand.
CTGTTGAGTTTATCGGGAGGAGGTAGCCCTGCTTTTCTAAATATTAATTATATTAAGGGCGACCAGTGGGTTCAGGGAATTTTTAGCCTGGCCTTTTAATGAAGACTTTCTCCACGAGGTTGACCAAACGTTCGCCGTTTCTGTTGGCGGCTGAGAAATGCTGAGTCCCCGCTCGGGCGTCCTCTCTGCTGCTGTCAGCCGGGGACCCCCTGTAGAGGGCGCTCTCCCGTGCATTTTTCTCTGCACGTGGTTCGGCGGTCAGCAGTCAGCAGAGGGCGCTGTTGCCATCGGAGTCGCCTCTCATCCCGCAGTTCCTGGGAACCCTCCTGTGGGACCAGGCGGCACGTTTAGTGGACTCTGGCGTTGCAGTTGGGCACACGGCACTTTGCCCTGTTTGCAAAGGGCGCGTTCTATCAAGGAGACACCGTTCTGTCTCGTCCCTGGACATGAAGTGGCTCTGCTGCTTGTCACTGGGGAGTGGTGGGAAGTCGTTCACTACCTACTGGTTACTGCTGTGGGGCTGTGCCCAGTGCAGGGGGACGGCCCGTGGGGAGGGGTCCCGGGTTCCTGGAGGGCTCCGAGGAAGGGGGGGATGGCGCCCAGCTGAGTCAGCAGGGATAAGCGTCCCCCTGGGGCCCTGGCAGTTCCGGCTGGGATCACCCCCATGACCCTGCCTGGCGTGGCAGCTGGGGGGCCCAGGTCCTCATTTCCTAACAGCTCTGTGAGCCGCCCACAGTGTCCCCCTCATGCGGCCGCTGTGTCCAGGGACAGGCCTCTGCCTCTCAGCACGACCCGACCAGCAGTGGATAACAAGGATCCTTGCCCCTTGCCCTTCCCTGTCCCCTGGAGTGGATTCGGCTCCTCCTGGGACCTTTGTCCCCACCCCCCACCCCCAGGACCTGGGACATTCCTCTCCGTATTTTTATGGGTTCTGCCCTCTGACCAGTCACGGCAGCATCAGACGTTCCCATAAGAGGACCCCGATGATCTTTTTCCAAGAACTCGTGGTCCCAGGACCGCACATGCTCACTTCCTGCTGCTCTGAGCATTGCCGCCGAAGCGAAGCCAAAGAGACACGTTCAGGTGAAGAAATGCCCTGTCGTCTGAGCTGGGTTTGTGGGGCGAGCGGAGGGAGGAGGAACAGGCAGGCAGTGCCGCAGGAGGACTTCGTCAGCGAAAGCGGAGGGACGCTCACAGGCGTGCCGGCTGGAGTGGCTTACATCCGCTCTGTTTTCTGTCCTTTGGGACATGTGGACGCTCCGTGGCATTGGGTCCCCGACCAGCTCCAGGCTCAGCGAGCTGCCAGGAGGACACACAGGACTCGGGACGCAGTGGTGTCCGTGGCTACAGGCTATCCAGTGACAGGGCACCAAGCAAGCTCAGCAAAGGGGGAGGGTGTGTGGGCGATGCCGGAGGAGATGGGGGCGAGCTCTCAGGAGCCCTCTCCCCGTGGAGTCGGATGAGATGTGAGAACACGTGTGACGTGTGGTCCGCCTGAGGAGGTCACGTGGGCGCCCTCTGCCTGGTACTACCACACTTGCATTCTCCCCGGAAGGAGGGAGATGTTCCGTGTGAACCACACTGGGGTGCAGACTGTTCGGGTGCAGTGCGCCATGCTTACCAGTTGGGAGCTGCTCCAAGGTGCCAGACCCGGTGAGGCAGCCGGCAGGCGGGCCTCCCTGAGAACAGACAGAGGAGCCGGCCCTGTGCACCGTCTTCTGCACGAGGCCCACGGGCACCTGGAGTTGGGGATGTGCAGCCAGGGAGGGGCAGACGGGTCGTCCCGGGCCTGTGGCCTGCAGATAGAGCTTGAAGGATGACCGGCAGTGAGAGTTCGAAGGAACATGTATGCTATGCTCTTTGTATTGAGCTAGTTCTCACCGGTTCTCAGAAGCTGAAGGGAGAGTTTCACTCAGGGCGGCTCGGTGGGTCCTGTTTCCGGACCGGGAGGGAGAGGACGGCGGGGAGCACAGGAAGCAGGTTTAAGCGACACAGTGTGCTGCTGCCGCCATTGGGCTCTTATCTGTGCTGTTACGAAAATGTACTTGAAACCAAGCATCCTATTATGTGGTTTGAGCTTCTGGACCAGCAGACGTTTGGGAAGGAGCGCCTGAGAGTCACCAGGGACAACGCTGGGTCCCTCTCAGGCCACTTCCAGACGCGCGCGTACCTGGGCACCGCGCTCTGGGAACAGGGCCCGCCCCCTCCCCCACTCGCACCTCGAGCATCCTCCCAGGTCACTAGACAGTCCCCAGAAATGTGGTGTGGAAACGCCGTGTGACACCACCCTGTCTGGTTTCATCGTGACGGACCGGCCTGCTCTCCTAACGCTGGGCAGGCCGGCTTCCGTTTTCCGTGGCTGTAGCCCTGTCATCATGGGCATCACTCTGAAAATGCCCCATGATTTGAGAGGTGGAAGTGACATCGCTTTCAGCTCACATGTGTCTCTGAGTGTTCAGTCCACCACAGCCGAGGCTCATGGCTGTCAGAGCGGCCACGGTCAGCTGTGTGGGGGCGTCTTTGTGGGGTCCAGCCTCGGTGCTGCGTCTTGGAGGTGCGTGGCCCTGGGCCCGCAGTGTCCTTGCTCGGAGAACACGGTGACAGCGGGACCCACCTCGCAGGGCTCCGGGCAGGTGAGGGCCAGGCAGTCAGGAGTGCCCCCGATGCTTTGCCCGCGTCCCTGCTCTTGTCCTTGTTTTCACGTTCCCGTTCCAGCGGAATTCCTGTCTGCCTCTGCTGGACGGGTTCCCTTGCTGTGAGTGGTTACCAGACTCAGAGGAGTTCCGTCCTTTGCGGATGTTTTTTTCATTTTGGCTTTTGCCTTTCGGTTTGGTCTGTGTTGTGTCGGTTCCCTCACAGGTTTTGTGAATTGGATGTAAATCCTTTTATCTATCCAGTGCTTCCTTTTATTAACGTGAGAGTACCGTCCAGCTGTGGGTCCGGCGCCCTTCCCTGCGGGGCTGGGCTCTCTCTCTCTGCCGAGGGCCAGGGCCCTGCTCCGCGTGTCCCCCCCGGGCAGCGCGCCCAAGCTTTACTTGTGTGTTTTGTTTTGAGAACATACGTCTCTCCCCTAACATACAATTCCTTACTAGTGAACTTGTATCAAAGCCTTCTTCATTATTTTCATCCTCTTGTTCTTTTCTTTTATTTTTTTCACTTATTCTTTTCGATGTATTTGATAACTATTGGGTTAGATTTTGATTACCTCATTTGCATTTTGATCAGGTTTGCATTAAATATGTACATTAATTTGAAAGGAATCGGCAGGTTTTTACTTTGAGTTCTGGACTCTCTCTCCATTTATTTGAGAGCCATCCCTTCGGCCGGCCCTGAGCCTTTCTCTGCTCACTGAGGCTTCCTTTCCGTGTCCCCGGTGGGGGAAGTTCTTTTAGGTTATGTCTCTGTTGTTTGTTAGGTTTACTTTATAGCCTGTAGAGTTTCTGCAGTGTGTTCCTCTCTGCAGTACTGATTGCAGAATAAATATTCAGTGCTCACTCTTGGCGGCAGGACAGGAAGTGTCGAGGGGGCGAAGAGGCCGTGAGTCCCAGAAACTCCCTCTTGCTACCGGATCTCGGGGTCGTTCGCCCCTCAACAGCGGGTGCACTCGTACGGCCTCTTTCAGAAATTGTTCTGAAGTTTTTATGGTTTGTTTCTGGTGTGTTTGGCGTGCTGCCTCGTATTTCCTGACTCCAGAAATCGGTGACTTCCCGTGTGCCCTTTGCCCCTGGGCACTGATCACTGCTGTGTTCCCGGGTCAGGTGCGCTGTGTGAGCGGTCACCACCGCAGGAAGGCGGCGGGGCCGGAGCAGCCCTGTCGGGGTGGCGAGTGCCGAGAAGCCTGGGATGGGCGGTTCCATCCATGGTCATTGGTGTGTTTTTCCTGCCGTGTGCATCTGGGGGCCCATCGGGAGCCACTGGTGACGGCGCCCAGGCCCAGAACCCTGCGCTGGTGCTGCCAGAGCTTGTCGGGGTGGCCCGCGCTCGGGGTGCCAAGGAGGCTGCATGGCTGCGGGGCCCCTTGTGGAACGTCACGAGGAATTCCGCGGCGGTGGCAGCAGAGCAGTGAGCCAGGGGTCCTGGCGGCTCACAGGCTGTGCCCCTGAGGCCTGCTCTGTGGTGACAGGGGACAGGTGAGGAGTGGCCTCGAGGCTCTGAAGACGGCTGGGGGAGCTTGAATTCCGGGACTCCGACTTCTGTTTCAGATGGGACCTCAAATGGAGGTTTGTTCTGTCCCTTTGGCAGTTTGGACTCTTTTAGTCATTTACAAGGAAGGACACGAGTTTCTTATTTTGTTTGGATTTTTGTTTTCAAATATGTTATGTAAATAAGATACGACTTTCACAGATATTTATTAAGGCGATTGTGGAAATAGAATCTCTGACTTAAAACGGGCAGCGTGAGGAAGCAGGCTGACGAGAGCTGAGGAACGGGCTTCCCGAGTCTGCCCTGCTGTGGGTCCGCCGGCGCCGGGCCTGGGTCTCCTGCTTGCTGAGCCCAGAGCCGAGTCTCGGACCCCCAGCTTCTTGCCGCCCTGCCTCCCGGGCCTCTCCTCCTGCTGAACGGCTGGGGCTGCTTCTCCGTGTCCTGGTTCCGAGTCTCCTTCCTGCTTCACTTTCCTGGGTGCACAGCCTGGGCCGTGCTGTCAGCATCCCGCCCCCAATAGCCCCCCGGAGCCCCTCTCCTTGTTCTGGGGGCCCCACCCTGAGAACCACAGCACTGCTCACTGTGAGGAGGCCTCTCCAGCTTCTTGAACGGCCAGCAGCTCCTTGGGGAGAATTACAAGTGCCTGTCCCAAGAGTAGCGCCTCCCCCAACCCCCAGCCTCATGGCCATCCCCTTGGAGCCTTGGCCGTGAACTCAGCCCTGACTCCGCCCTGTGGCCAGGTGAACAGGAGTCTGCACGTTTGAGCCTGGCTTCCAACTACCCCCTGAAGCTCAGGGCTCACCTGGATGTGCTTCCTCAGGAACGTCGGGAGGGAAGCAGGACAGGTGTTGGAGAGCCCACAACAAGTAACCATGTTCTTTCCCTTAGATGCCTGTGGCAAGGCTAGTCTAGAAAAAAATAATTTATACTCAAATGGACTAGACCGATAGAAAATTGGCACAAATTCACGCATGAGGAATAAAACTAGGTTTTGTGAAGATCGCAATCTGAACCTTCAAATCCATCAACAGGAAAAGCCCTTTTCAGACACCGTTGATAACGAGAAGTGCGTTTTTAGAGAGTCTGAGTGTGTACTTTGTTCTCTTTAAGATCAGGGTACTTGTCACCGATACAAGGAGCAGTACGAGCGGCAAACGTGGCCTGTCAGGACCCCAGTTCACATGAAAGAAGCAGAGACCCTCTGGCCGGAGAGATCGGAGGCCTGGGCCGGGGCGGGGCGTCCCTGGACAAGTGGGCTTCTGTTTGTCCATCTCTCCAGGTCGTGTGACCCTGGCAGCTCCTGTGACAGTCATGGAAGAGAGAGCGCTGGCCCTCACCGGGCTCAGAGGCGCCCCCCCCCCCCTCGGTAGCCCCGGTCCGTGTCTACGAGCACGTCCAGCTGCTCAGACTGCACGTGGGTCCATCGGGGGTGTGGGAAGTGACGGGTCTCTGAAATCATTAGCCGGGAAAGAGAGAGAAGGAAAGGCTTGCACACGCCTGGAGCAGGCTCATGCTAGCGACTGAACAGAATGGGGCGGCACTAACGATTTCCTGTCCTTGGGAGTTCCTGCCGACCCCGTTTGATCATGAGGCCCTAATCACTGCACCGCCTTGTTTCTCATCATTCCTCCGAGGCTCCAGGCCTCCGCAGCTCCCAGCTGTTTCTGCGCTGGCACGTCTTTTGAGTTTGTAGGGTCTCCCACCTCTTCACCAGAGATCCACGTGTGCCCGAGAGCTGCTGTCTGTGGCATTTGCTTGGGTGTGACCGATCTCCGATGGGGGGCTGGAGTCCCACCCCACTCAGTGCCCCTCATCGGTCTCTCTGCATGGTTCACCCGTGTTCTGTCTTCCCCGTGGCCAGTGCTTCCGCCTCCTCCTCCCGTCTGCCCTCGGAAAGCCGCTCACCGAGTCCGTCAGTCTCCCCTCCCCACGCTGTTTACTTCCCACCTCTGCTGTGTCTGGGAGGCGAGAAGAGGGCCTCTAATCATTGCTGAGAAGTGGGGCATGTTGTCAGAAGTGCCGTGAATGGAAGACGGGACCTTGCTTCCTGAAGACTGTAGGTTCCTCGAGGAGCCAGGTCCAACATGCAGAAACAACTCAGGATAATCAAGGTCACCGTGTGGGCAGGAGGGGTCTAGGCAGGAAGAGGGCAGTGTAGGTCGGAGGCGCTGCTGGCACCTGAGAACATGCTCACTGAGCTTAGAGAGAGGGGAAGGAAGGGGAGAGACATCGACCGGTTCCCTCTCGTACACGCCCCCGCAGGGGACCAGACCTGCAACCCAGGCCAGTGCCCTGACCGGGAATCAGACCCGCAGCCCTTCACTCTACAGGACGATGCTCCGACCCACTGAGCCCCACCAGCCAGGGCACAGTGTATGCTCTTGTTTCTGGATTCTTCCACTGCGTCCCTTCGTGTCCAGGTTTTCTCTTTCAGCAAAACACCTTTGAGTTCCGTCTGTCCTGTTGTGTCGTCCGTCAGTCATGCCCGCCCACTG
>PVIA01014283.1:0-27864 GCA_004024845.1 Tonatia bakeri
CTGACAGGTTTCCCCTGATATCTCTTTCATAGTGCATTGCTAATTTACTCCCCTTCACATCACCTGTGTCCCATTAGCACACTATTCAAAGTCCTATACTTCCTATTTGTGTTATCTAGGTCTCATAGATTCTGTCATATGATTGTTGCTCTAATATTATTGTAAATAATTGCAGTTCTATGCAATTGTAAATACTTCATGACACCCCTCCCAGATCTTAGCCCACTTCAAAGTTTCCTGAACTCTATTACTGTAGTGGTTAACTCTGTTCTCTCACACACTAGACCTATTTACTATCCTTTACTCTCACCTTACCTCAGAATCTGACCTCCCACAACCTTGCTGCTTTCTAGATCCAATTCATAATCCTTCCTTCCACAACATGAGTCTTATCTTCTTTCCATCCTTTCTAAAAATCAGATAGCTGGGTGGAAGATCACAGTTAACACACTACATAACCAAAGGATCTCCTATCTCTTCTTTACTGGCTGATACTGTAAATATCATAGAATACTCTCTTGCTGTCTTAAACCATTTTGCCTTCTGCCTCAACTGATCACATAAAGGAGTAGGCAGAAGGGGTGAACACCAGGATACCCACTGGAAGAGGAAACCCAACAACAAAGGAACCACTAACAGATAACAACAGAAGGTGAAGGAGGGAGTGGAAACCACACAAACCTCAATCCAGGACCTGTCTGGAAATACAACTAAATAGTGGAGAAACTACCCAGTACAAACAACTGAACAAGAGCAAGAGGAAATCCTCAAAACCTTATACACATGGAAGAAGCAGCTTCAACAAAACATGCCTTCACTAGCACAACAAAATGCAAGAGGTGGTGGACAGAGTGACCCTCACTTAACCAGCTGGTGGGAAGGAACCACCAAAGAAAGACCCAGCAACAATCAAAACCCAAAGACAAACACAGAGCCAACTTAAATGACAGCCCAAGAACAGTGAGCTCGGGAAACTAAGGAAACTGCACCACTGAAACGCACTGGTATTCTACCACAGAAGTTCACACCACAAACCCAGGGAGCCAGAACAGATCAATTTAGGAAGCTGAAGCTAACAAGAAGAGTCTCACAAACAATGGGAAGACAAAGAATAAATAATTGCTGCTCCATACAATTGTAAATACAAAGAATAAATAATTGCTGCTCCATACAATTGTAAATACTTCAAATGAAAGGAAATACTTTCCAAATGAAAGGAAAGGAGGAAGCCTCAGAAAGAATGCTAAATGAAATAGAGGCAACTCAACTATCAGATATTGAGTTCAAAACAATGATTATCAGGAAGCTCAATGAGCTCACAATGAGCTACCACAAACTACAGGGAAGCTACAATGAGCTCACTGCAAACTGTATCAACATGAAAAAGGAAATAGAAACTATCAATGAGGTCCAAGAGGAAATGAAGAATACAATTTCTGAACTGAAGAACACAGTAGAAGTAATGAAAAAGCAGGATTGATGAAGCAGAAGATCGGATCAGCAAGCTAGAGGACAAAGGAGAAGAAATCACCCAGAAAGAGCAACAAAAGGAAAAGTGGCTCAAAAAGAATGAAGAGGGATTAAGATAAATGGAAGACAATATGAAACGTAATAATATCAGTATAATAGGGATTCCAGAAGGAGAAGAAGAAGAGCAAGTGATAGAAAACCTATTTGAAAAAGTAATGATGGAAAGCTTCCCTAATTTGATGAAAGAAAAAGTCACACAAATCCAGGAAACACAGAGAGTTCCAATCAAGAGGAACCCAAAGAGGGTCACTTTGAGACATATCATAATTAAAATGGCAAAATACCAAGACAAAGAGAGAATCTTAAAAGCAGCAAGGGAGAAACAGGAAGTGACATACAAGGGAGCCCCAATAAGGTTAGCAGCAGACTTCTCAATGGAAACACTCCAAGCCAGAAGAGAATGGCAAGAAATATTCCAAGTAATGAGAACCAGAGGTCTGCAACCAAGGCTACTTTACCCAGCAAGACACTCAATCAAGATAGAAGGCCAAATAAGAAGCTTCCCAGATAAAAGAAATCTAAAAGAATACACCTCCATCAAACCAGCTCTGCAAGAGATGCTAAAGGGCCTGCTTTAAGGAAAAGAGAGAGAGAGAAAGAGAGACAGAGAGGAACACAGGTACAAAAATGGCAATGAATAAGTACCTATCAGTAATAACCTTGAATGTAAATGGATTAAATGCTCCAATCAAAAGACATAGAATAGCTGAATGGATAATAAAGCATGACCCACACATACGTTGCCTACAAGAGACTGACCTCAGGACAAAATATATACACAGGCTAAAAGTGAAGGGCTAGAAACAAATTTTCCAAGCAAATGGACACGAAAAAAAAGCCAGGGTAGCAATACTCATATCAGACAAAATAGACTTCAAAAAAGGGGCCATAAAAAGAGACCCAGAAGGTCATTTCATAATACTCAAGGGAAAAATCCACCAAGAAGACTTAAACATTGTAAATATATATGCATGCAACATAGCAGCACCCAAATACATAAAGAAAACCTTGGAGGGCTTCAAGAAAGATATTGACAGCAACACAATTATAGTAGGGGATTTTAAAACCTCACTGTCAAAAATGGACAGATCTTCCAAACAATATATCAACAAAGATATTGTGGCATTGAACAATGTCCTAGGGGAAATGGACTTAATTTATATAGAGAGAGCCCTTCACCTCAAAGAAGCAAAATACACATTCTTTTCAAATGCACATGGAACATTTTCAAAGATAGATCACATGATAAGACACAAAACAAGCCTCAACAAATACAAGAAAATAGAAATTATACCAAGTGTTTTCTCTGACCAGAAAGGACTGAAACTAGAAATCAACCCCAAAGGAAGAAACCCAAAACATTCAAAATCATGGAGATTGAATAGCATGCTATTAAATAATGAACAGGTCAAGAATGAAATAAAGGAAGAAATCCAAAAGTTTCTGGAAACAAACGAAAATGAACTTACAACAACCCAAAACTTACGGGACACAGTGAAAGCAGTCCTGAGAGGGAAGTTCATAGTGACACAGGTCTACCTAAAAAAGATAGAAACATTTCAAACAAACACCCTAACCCTACACCTACAAGAACTCGAGGAACAACAATAAAGACAGCCCAGAGCAAGCAGAAGGAAGAAAATAACCAAGATTAGAGCAGAATTAAATGATATAGAGACTAAAAGCACAATTCTAAGGATGAATGTATCCAGGAGCTGGTTCTTTGAAAAGATAAACAAAATCAACAAGTCTTTAAGCAGGCTCATCAAGAAAAAAAAGAAAAGATCCTAATAAACACAATCAGAAATGAAAGAGGAGAGATTACAAGTGACACCACAGAAATACAAAGGATTGTAAGAAATTACTATGAAGAACTGTATACCAAGAAATTTGAAAACCTAGGTGATATGGACACATTTCTAGAAAAAATATAATTTTCCAAAACACTATAAAAAAGAAGCAGAAAGCCCGAACAGACCAATAACAGCAGATGAAATTGAAGCAGTAATCAAAAAACTCCTGACACACAAAAGTCCAGGTCTGGATGGTTTCAGAGGAGAATTCTAGAGAGCATTTAAGGAAGAGCTAACCCCTATCCTCCACAGAGTATTCCAAAAAATCCAGAATGATGGAAGACTCCCAAATTGTTTTTATGAAGCCAGCATCATCCTAATCCCAAAACCATATAAAAACACAGCAAAGAAAGAAAACTTCAGGCCAATATTGCTGATGAACATAGACGCTAAAATCCTCAACAAAATATTGGCAAACCGCATCCAACAATACATTAAAAAGATCATACACCATGACCAAGTGGGACTCATCCCAGGGATGCAAGGATGGTACAATATTCACAAATCAGTAAATGTAATACATCACATAAACAAAAGCAAAGACAAAAATCACATGATCATATCAACAGACGCGGAAAAAGCATTTGATAAGGTACAGCACCCATTTATGATAAAAACACTCAGCAAACTGGGAATAGAGGGAGCATTCCTCAGCATAATAAAAGCCATATATGAGAGACCTACAGCCAGCATCATACTCAATGGGCAAAAACTAAAATCTTTTCCACTAAGATCAGGAACAAGACAAGGTTGTCCACTTTCACTGCTTTTATTCAATATAGTATTGGAAGTTTTAGCCACAACAATCAGACAAGAAAAGGAAATAAAAGGCATCCAAATTGGAAAGGAGGAAACAAAACTGTAACTGTTTGCAGATGACATGATAGTGTACATAGAAAATCCTATAGACTCTACCAAAAAACTGCTTGACCTAATAAATGAGTTTGGCAAAACAGCGGCATACAAAGTCAATATCCAGAAATCAAATGCATTTTTGTATACCAACAATGAAGCAACAGAAGCAGAAATCAAGAAAAAAATCCCATTTGATATAGCAAAAAGAAAAATAAAATACCTAAGAATAAATCTAACCAAGGAAGTAAAAGACCTGTATTCAGAAAACTACACAACACTGAAGAAAGAAAAACAAATACCGTGTTCATAGATTGGAAGAACTAATATCATCAAAATGTCCATACTACCCAAAGCAATTTACAAATTCAATGCAGTACCTACTAAAGTACCAATGGCTTATTTCACAGACATAGGACAAACAATTCAAAAATTTATATGGAACCATAAACGACCCCGAATATCTACTGCAATGTTGAGAAACAAAATCAAAGTAAGAGGGATCACAGTACCTTATACCAAACTGTATTACAAGGCCACTGTCATCAAAACAGCCTGGTACTGGCATAAGAACAGGCACATGGACCAATGGAACAGAACAGAGATCCCAGAAATAAACCCAAGTTTCTACGGCCAATTAATATTTGACAAAGAGGCAGCAACATAAAATGGAGTAAAAGCAGTCTCTTCAACAAATGGTGCTGGGAGAACTGGACAACTATGTGCAAAAAAATGAAACTCAAGCACCAACTTATTTCATACACAAAAATAAATTCAAGGTGGATAAAGGACTTAAATATAAGCCATGTCACCATTAAAGTCCTAGAGGAGAACATAGGCAGGAAAATCTCAGATATTTCATGCAGCAATATTTTCACTGATATGTTCCATAGGGCAAGGGACATGAAAGAAAGTATAAACAAATGGGATCTCATAAAAATAAAAGGCTTCTGCATGGCTAAAGAAAACAGTATTAAAATAAAAAGAGAACTAACTATATGGGAAAACATTTGCCAATGATACTTCAGACAAGGGTTTAATCTACAAAATATATACAAAACAAACATGACTCCACTCTAAGAAGACAAGCAACCCAATTAAAAATGGGCAATGGCCTTGAACAGACTCTTCTCCAAGGAGGACATACAGAGGACCCAGAGACACATGAAAAGATGCTCAGTATGGCTAGCTATCAGAGAGATGCAAATCAAAACCACAATGAGATACCACTTCACACTGTTGAGAATGGCCATCATAAACAAAGCAAGAAACACCAAGTGTTGGAGAGGTTGTGGAGAAAAGGGAACCCTAGTGCACCATTGGTGGGATTGCAGACTGGTGCAACCACTATGGAAAACAGTAAGGAATTTTCTCAGAAACCTAAAAATGGATCTGCCTTTTGACCCAGCAATTCCATAGCTAGGATTATATCCTAAGAACCCTGAAACACAATCCAAAATAACCTATGCACCCCAATGTTCATAGCCACACACTTTACAATAGCCAAGTGCTGGAAGAAACCTCGGTGCCCATCACTAAATGAATGGATCAAAAATCTATGGTACATTTACACAATGGAATTCTATGCAGCAGAAAGTAAGAAGGAGTTCCTACCCTTTGGAAAGCATGGATGGAACTGGAAAGTGTTATCATAAGTGAAATAAGCCAGGTGGTAAAAGACAAATACCATATGACCTCACCTGTAAGAGAAACCTGATCAACAAAACAAACAAACAAGCAAAATATGAGCAAAGACACTGAAATTAAGAACAGGCTGATAGTGACCACAGGAGAAAAGGGAGGGAATTTCAGGGGAAGGTGGGAAGTGTTTGAAGGAACAAGTATAAAGGACACATGGACATTAACAAGGGGGGTGAAGATGGAAGGGAAGTGGGGAGTGCTGGGTGTGGTCTAGGATGGGGGTAAAGGGCAGAAAACTGTACTTGAACAACAATTAAAATTTTTAAAAATGTGAACAACTATGGAAGACAATTGGCATTTGCTAATAACGAAATGAGAAACCACTTCAAATCTTATTTTTATTTGTAACAATCAACAATTTTTGCCTTGATGCTAAAGAAAGTTGGCGTATTAACTAAATTGTAAGTATGGTTTAAATATAAATTTGAACCTATTCATTAGTCAATATAATGATGATGATGATGATAGTTAATACAATGTCTGTCTGGAAAAAGTCCAGACACTGTTAATATAATGAATAGTTTGCACAACATTGAGGTAACCTGACAGCCAAGGAAGAGTGGACTGAAATGTGCATGCACGAACAATGACAACTTCCCTGTATTAGTCAGCAAGGTGGTAGATTTCTTTGAATGATCATGTGTACTGTGTGGTCACAGCATTTGAAATGACTGTGTAAGTAAATCAACAAATCTGCATCAAATGGAAGCTTGAACATTGTTCCATGGAAGCTATTTGGATGATTCGGAAGGCCATAGATATGGGCAACTGGTGATTGGCAGCTTCATCACAACAGTGCTCCTGCTTATACATCATGTCTGGTGAAGATTTTTTTGGCAAAACGTCAAATCACCTAGTGACTCAGCCCCCCTACAGCCCAGATTTGGCTCACTGACACTTCTGGTTTTTCCAAAAACTAAAATTATCTTTGAAATGGAAGAGATTTCAGACCATGAATGAGATTCAGGAAGATATGATGGGTAGTTGATAACAATGTGTGAAGTCCCAAGGTGCCTACTTTGAAAGGGACTGAGGTGTCATTGTCCTATGTACAATGTTTCTTTTATCCTGTATCTTCTTCAATAAATGTCTCTATTTTTCACTAAAAAAAAGAAAATCATAAAGGGAAAAGGAACAGAAAATAGAGTATGATGGGGGGAGAGTAAACTATGAGATTTGAAAATGAAAAAATAGTGAATGGTTAAAGTTAAAATTGATGAAAAACAACCACAATATCCATGAGAAAGGAGCAAAGATTAATAAAGGTGGAAAGAGAATAAGAATATTGCAAGAAAGGCAAAATGAATATGAGATGACTAAAAGAAAGAAAAATTATTTTCAGAAGACAAAGGGAGTAGAAATTGTAGGAGTAATGAATAGAAACAAGGCATATAAAAGGAGAAGATAAAATTTAAAATGAGAGTAAGAAAAGGAAGGGAGAAGGCAAATGCAGTAAGATAAGGGAAGAGTAAAATTATAAGATTTGAAATAAAAATAAAGTAAAATAAATAATAAGTAATAGGAAAAATTAAAGAAAAATGTTAAAAAGCTGTGTGACAGAAAAAATAATGCAAATACTGAAAAAGATTAAGGTGGAATTTGTCTTAGCAGAATTTGGTGTTTGCCTGCTGTCTTATCCTGAATATGACTGGTAATGTCAGATGCTATCCCTATCTAATTTTAGGCAGCCTGTTCGAGGCTATAAGCAGTCCACCATTTGTGGCTATCTCCTTCAGGCTTGGTTGCATCCAGGCTGGTCCTTGCTACTCTGCCCTGATGGGTTTTATCAGCACAATGCCCAGCGGTGGATCATCTAACATCCATCAGTAGCACAGGTACCACCTTCACTGTCCTCTAGAGGAGGCTTCTGGTGCAATCAGGAGGGTGGTATCCCTTGCACCACCCTGGGAGGCACTGTTCGATCTTCAGGGAAGGTTGTGTGTGTATTCCCTTTCCCCTGCGCCACACATCTTGGTCTGTCCCAGATGTTTACCAAGATTTATAGTTTCTGATGAATTAGCTATCCGTTTCACATGAGGGGACAATCTGTATAAGAGGGTCAACTCTTTCTTGCTTGGCTCTGTGCAAGAACCAAGGTTGGGTGGGTCTTGAATACCCATTTTTGTGCCAAATTATGATCTCTCTGCCTTGCTGGCCTCAGTGGAGTAGGGCCTGAGGAATCAATGTGGCTTGTTGCCCTGAGAAAAGTTCAGAGAGGGCCCTTTTGGAGTTTCTCTTTCTCCTGGGGATGTGTACACAGCAGGGGGTTTCTTTGAGCCTGGCCTGTGTGTTCACAGAGCTTCCCCACTGGATGTGGTGCTTACAATACTGTGGGGATGGTTGGGCCCACGCTTCCCTTCCCTGATGTTTTTACTCTGCAAGAGGTGCGGGATCTGCTTGGCTCCAGAGAATCTCAGCTGCTCAATTCTTGCCTGTATAACTCCAACCCCTCTGCATTCACAGGAGCACAGTCCTGAACTCTCTATTGTGTGCAGTCCCTGGCTTGCTAGCTATGCTGGGAAGGGCTCAGCAATCCCTTTCTTGTGCAACTTTCTGAACTCCTTACCCAGCTGAACTCAGTGGGAACAAACTGAGCTTTCAATCTGGTCTTTGTGCTTGTAGAGCAGCTGTGCATATGGTCCCTACCCAGCCACTTCAGCTCTCCTTTTAAAGTGTCTGCATGTGGCACCCCCACTGCAGTACTGAGTCACTGTCTAGTTTTCTGCACAAGCCATCTCCCCCAAAAGCAAAAAGTCTGTCTTGTCATTGCTTTCTACAGCCTGCTGTTACGTCCAACAGACTCAAGTGCAGCCCCTGATTATTTTAGGAGCTTGAGTCCTTCTCTGGCACTCTGCTGGTTTGTGTTGCAGCTATGGATATGCTGTTCACTGTGTGTAGCCTGGATCTCCCAGACTGCGTATATCCCCCCCAAGTTACTCCCAATTAAGGTGAAGGTATTTGTCCAGGACTAGGGCCCCCTGGCCCCAATAGGAGAGGGAGCTACAACACTGTAATTTCTACCTGGTCTCTCTGCTGCTGGGTACCACACACTGCATATTTTCCTTTCAACTTATAAAATCTCCCTACCAGAGAGCAGTGTGAAGCTACATTTGTGCTGCTTGGTTTCAAATCTTATCAGCTAAGATTCCATTGATTGTTCAGGTACCTGTCAGAAGATCAGCTGAAAATCCAAGCTGGTGTCAAGAGCAATTGGACTCAGCTTCTACCTACTCAGCTGCCATCTTCTGATTCCTGGAACTAAGTCTTGAGGGGTAAAAAGTCATGCAAACAAGGGATAGGAATAACGTTGTCATTCCTGTAGTAGGCTTAATATGAGCAAAGGTGCAGAGATATGTAACAACATGGAATGGAAAGGAATACAAGTATGTAAGCATTGATGGAGCAGAAAATGTATCAAGGGTAAGGGCAGGAGAGTGGTAGTAGGTGAAGTTATAGATAAAGGCAGAGGATGAGTTTAAGGGAATTATTTATGTTATGCCAAAGAGTTTAGACTTAATCTAGTAGGTGAAGGGGGGCCACTGAAATAATTTATTTAAGGGTCTACTAGACGTACCGATGGATCTATTAGATTAATATTAGTGTGGAGAGTGGGATTGCAGGGAGTGAGATTAGAAGAGGCAAGACTAGAATCAGAAAACTTTAGTAGAAAATTATTGTAATAGTTTATACTACAGATAATGAGTAACTCAACTAAAGCAGGGCAAGGATGATAAAGAAGAGAGGAGTGATTGGGGAAATTAAATGTGGCAAAACTTAGTGACTTAATTGATATGATGGTTGAAGGAAAAGAGTTGAGGAGAACTCCTAGGTTTTTGGCCTTAATTATGAGTGAATTTTGGTTTTACCAACCCCGATAAAGAGTGGAGAACAGATACTGGATGAAAGATGACAAGTCTAGTTTTGGATATCTTGAGTACCAGATGGTTGTGGGACATCCAAGTGGAGGTGTCACTGGCATTTTTTTGATATATGAATCTAGAGCTCTAGGGAGATGTCAAGGTGTGAGATTAAGATTTGGAAAGCATTAGCATATGGATGATAGTAAAAATCCTTAAAGGGATAAAATCACCTGGAGAGGAGATGTATAGTGAGTACAGAGGGGGGCCAAAGTTCAAAACTTGGAGGACTATCAATCAGTATTCAAGGGTCAGACAGTGGAGAAGATCTAGGAAATGTACTTGCCCTTACACATATTTTAGGAAATGTGGGACTGGATGAGAGAGCCAAACATAGTAGCCCTAGTTTTTCCTTCTTGGACTTTCTAAAACTATTTCATGACCTACATAATTGAGGATATTAAATTTTTTAAGATTGTGTATTTTCCAACTTATAATATAGTACCTTCTCTCACTATTGTTTCTAATTGCTTTGCAACAATGCTCATAAGAAAGTTTTCTGAGTTCTTTAACTGAAAGCCTATTTAAGCAGAAAATTGTATTTATTTTCTTTGTCCCATTTATTCAAAATGCTTTTGAAATATCACATCCCTTTTGATACAGGAAGAGTTTCTTCCTCTTAACTTGAACATAGGTAAAGCACTGAGCCCTAAGCACAGTGCTTAGTAGCATAGTAGTTGAACAACACAATTCAAATGGCATTGCCTGAATTCATTGTATTTACCTAAATATGCACTTTCTATCCTGTAGCTACAGCCATGCACAAGTAAGTTAGGTCTTTCTAAAATAACGATGACTCCATTTAAATCTTGCCTTTCAGATTTATGTTTTAATTTTTTGGCACTGAAGGGAAAATATAAAAAAGAAAAAGAAACTGGTATGTAGATTCCAGGGACTATTTCTCTTTAGATTATTACAACATGTTAAAAACTGATCACAGTTGATATACAGCAGCTTGCCCCTCTACAATATGCTTCAAATGCAAAAATCCTTGCTGATGGACGACTGTGAGTAAAAACATACATGCATCAGATTTCTTCTCTGATAGCTTCCAGATCCTATTTTAGTGGGTTTGGCTCTTAAGGCAAACTCCATTCAACAGTGCAAAAGTAGCACTCAGTCATTTCCCCCACACTTGGCCTCCATTCAGCAGGAGTGCCTGACTAGCTGCTTACATCCTCTCCCTCCTAAGGGAGAAGGGAAGTTAGAGAACTCCCTGGTGAGTGCTGAGCTGCCATCTGTGTATAAGGTTTTATAGGAAAGAACCAAACTATTCTGCTTTCTTTCAACTTAATTGTAATAAATCTCTGAATAGACTCTCTGGTTGGATTACCTCAGAGAGGAGAGAGAGGAGAAAAATGAGAGAGAATAAAAAGAGGAGAGAGTGAAGAAAAAGGAAAAGGAAAGGGGAGTAGGAGGAGAAGGAAGTGGAGAGAGTAAGAGAGAAAGAGTGGAGAGTACATGCATTGCCACTGACAAGCACTACTCTCCTGTGTGTGCTTTGTACTTGTGATGGTTAACATCCAGATGTGTACTAAATCTCATGAAGTTATTTCTTTCCCAGTGATGAGTAGTAACAATCCAATCCAAATATGACCCTTGATTTTTTTCAAGAGGAGAGGATAGAGTCCTTTGTTTTCTACATACATTTTTTAAAGATTTTATTTATTTATTTTTAGAGAGAGGAGAAGGGAGGGAGAAAAAGAGGGAAAGGGAGAAAAAGAGGGAGAGAAACACCAATGTGTGGTTGACTCTTATGTGGCCCCCACTAGGGCCCCAGTGGCAACCCGGGTATGTGCCCTGACTGGGAATTGAACTGGTGACCCCCTGGTTTACAGCCCATGCTCAGTCCACTGAGCTATACCAGCCAGGGCCCTACATAAATTTTTGTTAGTACAGTGTTGAGTTAAAAAATAAACATCTGTAGTAAATGTCCTTATAACATATTCCTCCTTGCCTTTGCCTACAAAACTGCTGCTCCACAGGTAAACTGTGCTCTCTTTCAAGGCCTGATCTCATTGATCAGTTGAGGTGAACTTGTTATTCCCTTGCCAGGGAATAACACACAAACATAGCTAACACACAAACGTATCCACCTTCATCACCACCAAGTCCCTGTTGATGTTACTGCTTAATTGACCTCTGTCTCTAAGAGATGAGAGTAAGGGAAATAAAGAAAGGAAAGAACAGAAAAATAAGAGAGAGAAACATGAAAGAAAAAAAAGAAAACCCATAGCAATTATCCCTGGCTCCCCTCCTAGCTTATGTGCCTGTCCCTTCTCTACTCGGGAATTCATCGAACAAATATTTCTTTGAGCCACAGCCTTTCCACTCCCTACTGTGGAATCAATAAAAGTATATGATATGGAGAGAGGCCAGACATTGGAATCAGACACCCTGGATTCTAATTCTAGGACATAGCAGTATCTGACTCAAAGAAACTCCTTTCTTAAGCAGTTTGTGTTTGAGTCTCCTGTAGCAAAGCTAATATTGGCTTCTGGGCTGTATGTACTTTTCTATCATTTTGTTGTGCCTGTACTATCTCACTGAGAATCCACTTTTCTCAAATGTGTTTAGCAATGTGGGAGATGAATTCTAATTGACAACAAAGTATGTTGTTGCATAACACACATATGAATACACCCTTGTATATACACTATGTATGTGTGGTAAACCCCCAAAAATGTGTATAATAAAAAGTCTCTATTCCTTCTTGCATAACAACTTTCAGTTCCTTTTGCAAATGGAGCCACTGAATCACTGTTAACTATCTTTGTCTGACAGGTAAACTTTACCGTAAAGAGGAAATTATTGCAGGTTGCTCCTGATTAGTACCGGATGCTGAAGTAGAGGGTCCTCAGTAGTTTATGGTGGGAGGCATGAGGCCTTGGGCTCTAATGAGGATAATAGCCCTGAAAACAGGTAAGATGAGAGGGAAGGAAACCTCTTTACAGTTACTATTCCTTTGGGGTGTGGCATTTAGATCATGGAATGGAAGAATCCCATTAAAGGAATATATGAGGTGAAAAAAAGGAAGGTCCTTGTCCAAAGTCACACACACACAAACATTCAGAGGCAGATGTGAGATGCTAGGTGGTAGGTCTCCAGCTTCCTAGGACAGTGTTCTTTTCTGAACTTCTCACCATCTCCACCAGGGAAACTCGCCAGGCTAAGCTCTCTACTTCTGGCATCTTCTACTGCTACTCTATTCCCTATATCTACACAATGAGCCTTACAGATCTCTTGGGTCTCTCAAAGGGAAGTTTTTTTCCCCTTCTCATTTTAGTTCAGACATAATGGTTTTCAAACTCCAAAGTGATCTGAATCAGCTGAGCTTATTGTTATACATGTCACTTTTCCACAGCTGTTATTGAGTCTTGATGAACTTTCTTTGCCCCTTTGAGAAAGGTATAATGCTCAATGGATTTTTTTGTATTTACATAATGACTTTCCTCCCAATGCAGCCCTATACCTATAGAGGAAAAAAACCTCAACTCATTTTTTTTCTTTGTATCATGTTTCCGCTTGTTTATAACATTAATACATATTTAGTAGCAAATTAATATTATAGAAGAATATTGGGAAAATATTGTATAAATCAACATAATGTTTTTAAAACCATTTTGCAAGAGTTCTGGCCAAGATGGAGGCATACGTAGAAACCCTTCGCTTCCTTGCACAACCAAAAAGAGGATAATGACCAATCTAAAATCAATAAACAACCAAGATTGCCAGAAAATCAAACTGCATGGAACTCTAACAGCCAAGGAATTAGAGAAAAAAATCAACCAGAACAATCAAACTGGTAAGGCGGACTGCACTGGCCAACTCAGAAAAACCACGGCAAGGCGGCTGAGAGGCAGGGCTGACTGCGGAACTCAGCAGAGCTGGGCAGGAAGGATTGACTTAAAGGGAAAACTGAGACTCAGAGCTGACTGTGGGCTAAGGCCGGGGTTGCCGCAGTGAGAGATACTTCCAGTCTGACACAAGAGTCTGTTGGAAAGTACACTAGAGACAAGCAAGCAAGCTGCATTGTTCCCTTTCTGGCCTCTCCCGCCAAAGGCAGCTATGCAGAGTAGCAAAGAGGGTTGCCTTGCTCTGGTGAATACCTAAGGCCCTGCCCCCTTACAACCTATCAGCTGTGCCAAGACAAAGAAATATGGCCCAAATGAAAGAACAGAGCAAAACCTCAGAAAGAGAACTAAGCAACGAGGAGATTGCCAACCTATCTCATGGGGAATTTGAAGCCCTGGTAATCAAAATGCTTACAGAACTGATTGAGCTTGGTTGAAAAATGAAAGAACAAGTGAAAGATATCCAAAATAAAATAAAGCACAATATTCAGGGAACCAACAGTGACAAGAAGGAAACCAGGATTTGGAACAAAGGGAAGAAATAAACATCCAACAGGATCAGAATGAAGAAACAAGAATCCAAAAAAGATGAATAGAGGCTGAGGATTCTCTGGGACAACATGAAACATTCCAATATCCGAATTAGAGGAGTGCCAGAAGGAGAAGAACATCAGCAAAAAAAATTGAAAACTTATTTGAACAAATAATGAAGGAAAATTTACCCAATCTGGCAAAGGAAACAGACTTCCAGGAAGTCCTGGAAGCCCAGAGAGTCCCAAAGAAGTTGGACCCAAGAGGAACACACCAGGGCACATCATCATTGAGTTACCCAAGATTAAAGACAAAGAGAAAATCCTAAAAGCAGCAAGAGAAAAGGAAACAGTTAACTACAAAGGAGTTCTCACAAGGCTATCAGCTGATTTCTCAAAAGAAACCTTGCTGGCAAGAAGGGGCTGGAAAGAAGTGTTTGAAGTCATGAAAGACAAGGACCTACATCCAAGATTGCTCTATCCAGCAAAGCTATCATTTAGAATGGAAGGGCAGATAAAGTGCTTCCCAGATAAGGTCGAGTTAAAGAAGTTCATCATCACCAAACCTTTATTATATTAAACATTAAAAGGGCTTACCTAAGAAAAAACATGAAAAATATGAACAATAAAATGACAATAAACTCACAGCTATCAACAAATGAACCTAAAAAAAAAAAGAAAGAAAAACAATGAAAACAAAAACTAAGCAAACAGCCAGAAAAGGAACAGAATCAGAGAAATGGACATCATATGGAGGGACTTCAGTGGGGAGGGGGAAGGGAGGCATAAGGGGAAAAATGTACAGGGAAGAAGAAGCATAATTGGTAGGCATAAAATAGATGAGGAGAGATAAAAATAGTATAGAAAACAGAGGACTCAAAGAACTTATATGTACAACCAATGGACATGAACTAAGGCAGTGGAATGCTGGAGGTTTGTGGTAGCAGGGTAGGGGGGGATAAAGGGGGAAAAATTGGGAAAACTGTAATAGCATAATCAATAAAAATACTTAAAATAAACAAATAAACAAGCAAACAAACAAACAAAACCTTTTTGCCAGCTGTTAAGGAAATCCCCACTATGGACACAAGATGGAGCTTTTAGCTAAAATTAAAAAAAAAAAGCAGTTAAATGTAGGCTCTACCATATTATTTTCTTTTAATTAAAGCATTTAAATTTGTTACCTTTGAAAACATGTTAGTTAACTTATCATGGAATTGTATAGTGATAAAGCTGACAGGCTCCTTAATTTTTATGACCTCTCCCCAGGTGGTTATATGGTTGCTTCCTCTATTCTTTAAAGGTTTGTCATCCTTGACTCCTATGATGATATGAGGTCCATAGTACAAGTATGTCATCCTTGACTCCCATGATGACATGGCTGGGTACCATGTAATATGAAGAATAGAGTCATTTATTGAAGGAGATACAAGATACAAGAAACATTGCACATAGGACAATGACACCTCATTCCCCTTCAAAGTAGTCATGTTGGATCTCAGACAGTTCTCCCAATCACTGTCAGCTTCCCCATTGTATTTTCCTGAATCTCATAGATGGTCTGAAATCTTTTCTCTTTTAAAAGTGATTTTACTTTGGGGAAAAGCCAGAAGTCACAGTCACCATATCTGGGCTGTAGTGGGGCTGAGTCACATGGGTAATTTGATGTTTCACCAAAAAATCCTACACAAGATATGACGCATGAGCAGATGTGTTGTGATAAAGCTGCCAATCACCGGTTGCCCATAGCTGTGGCCTTCTGAATCATCTGAACAGAAATGTTCAGGCTTAATGCAAAATTTGATGTAAATTCGTTGCTCTACTCACTCAGTCATTTTGAATGCTATGGCCACACAGTACACATGCTCACTCAACAGGGTCTATTGCTCCTACTGACTAGTACAGTGAATTTGTCACTCTTTACACATGCACATTCCAGTTCACTCTCCTTGGCTACCAGGTTACATCGATGTCACACAAACCATTTTCATTATATTAACAATGGCTGGACATTTTCCAGACATACCTTGTACTATGGCTTGTTCATAAATTTTTTAGCATTTCTCTTCCTTTGCCTTCCCCTTCTGTGCAGGTGCTTTCCTAAATCCCTCAGCCTTTTTTGTCTTTTCATTCTGCAATATATATACACTTTCCTTGGCTGACCTCATCCATTCCCATTGTTTTAACTCCGATTATGTGTTGATTAATACGTCATCATGCATATATCCTACTATTAGGTCTATGCTGAGGTTCAGATATACATATTTCCTTAGCTACTGGGTAACTCAGGAATTTTGTATCCCTGCCCAAAGAAAGATCAGTTGGCCTGTTCCAAGGGATAGGACATTTAAAGACCACGGAACAGGTTGGTTAGCAAGTCTCTGAGTTCTCAAGGTCCATAGTGGATAACCTGGACGACTATATGAACTCTGATATTGTTGAATTAGAAGAAAAAACAAGCAAAACAACAACAAACAAATACCATATGATCTCACCTTTAACAGGAACCTAAACAACAAAATAAACAAAGAAACAAAATATAGTCAAAGATACTGAAATAGAGGACAGGCTGAAAGTGACCAGAGGAGAGAGAAGAGGGAGTTCCAGGGAAAAGGGGAAGGGTTTACAGGAACAAAGTTAAAAGACACATGGACAAAAGCTAGGGGGAGGGTGGTAATGGGAGGGAAGTTGGGAGGGAGGGTGGGCTTGATTGGGAGAAAAGGGGAGAAAACTGTGCTTGAACAATGATTAAAATAAAATATAAAAAAAGAAAAAGAAAAACTGGACAGATGATGAAGAAAAAAACAGAAGGTTTGAAGAACAGTATAAAACAAAAACACCTAAGAGACACCTATGCAACACTCCACGTGACAAATGGCTTAACATGTTTTTTTTTTGAAGATTATATGGAACATTCTTCATAATAAACTATATGTTAGGCTATAATACAAGTCTTAATAAATTTAAGATTAAAAGCATGCTATATATGTACCCTGACCATAATGGAATGCAGTTAGAAATTAATAAAAGAAGAAAATGGAAAAATTATAAATATGTAGAAATTAAACAACAGGCTCCCCATAACCAAAGTGTCAAAGAGAAAATCAGTCACCAGAAAAAAATATAAAATACTGTGAGATGAGTAAAAATTAAAATACAACACACCAAAACTTATTAGATGTGATAATTGTAGTCCTTGGAGGTAAATTTATAGTTAAAAATGAATATATTAAAAATAAGAAAAATTTCAAATCAATAACAAAACTTTTCACCCTAAGAAACTAGAAAAAGGAAAGCAAACTAAATCCAAAGGAAGCAGAGCAAAGGGGCGATAAATATTACAGCAAAGATAAATAGGTAGAGACTAAAAAAAAAAACAAGAGGAAAAATAAACAAAACCAAAATTATTCCTTTGATAAGATCTACAAATTCACAAAACTTTAGCTTGACTAAGAAAAAATGAAAAGAACTCAAATTACTAATCCAAGAATTAAATGGGAACGATTGTAATTGAACAACAATAAAAGTTTCATCTGAAAAAAAATAGAGGACATTATTAACATCCTTGTAGAAATAAAAAAGGAGAATATACTATAAACAGTTTCATGCCAACAAGTTAGATTACCTCATTGAAAAGACAAATTCTTAGTAAGACACAAACTACCAAGGCTGTCTCAAGAAAATATAGAAAATCAAAATGGAGCTGTAAATAGTAACAAAATGGAATTAGCAATAAAAAATAAATT
This sequence comes from Tonatia bakeri, assembly GCA_004024845.1. Classification (NCBI taxonomy): domain Eukaryota; kingdom Metazoa; phylum Chordata; class Mammalia; order Chiroptera; family Phyllostomidae; genus Tonatia; species Tonatia bakeri. The sequence goes on from PVIA01014283.1 coordinate 17,984, forward strand.
TAGGATATATAGTTCCCCTGATGAATTCTACAAAACATTTAAAGAAGAAGTAGTAATATCTATTCAAAAATGCTTCAAAAAATAAAAGAGGGAGAACACCTCTCAATTCATTCTGTGAGGCCCGTATTACATTGACACTAAAACCAGACAAAGACATTACAAGAAAACCAAATAAATAACCTTTATGAATAGGACACAAAAATTCTAAGCACAATACAAACAAACTGAATCCAGCAACATATAAAAAGGATTATACTTCACGCTGTCAGATGTGGCTTACTTGGTTGGGCTTTGTCCCGCAGATGGAAAGGTCACCACCAGTGTGATTCCCTGTCAGGGCACATGCCTGGGTTGTGGGCCAGGTCCCCAGTGGGGGGCATATGACAGGCAACTGATGAATGTTTCTCACATATCAATGTTTCTCTCTCTTTTTTTCTATCTCTTGTCATCTCTCTAAAAATAAATAAATTCAATTAAAAAATATTATACTTCATGACCAGGTATGTTTTGTCCCAAGAAAGCAAGGTTGGTTCAGCAAATGAAAACTATTCAATATAATACACAATATTTACAGAATAAGGGGGAAAATACATGATCATCCCAGTAGATGAAGAAAAAGCATTTGACAAAATCCAAAATGTTTTGGTAATAAAAAGTGACCAACCAAGTAGGAATAGAAGAAAACTTCTATTTGATAAAGGGCTTACACATAAAATTCATAGTGAATATCTTACTTAACAGTGAAGGAATAAAACTTTCCCCTAAGGTCAGGAAGGAAACATCCTCTCCTTCCTGAGTAAATATCCTCTCACCACCTCTATTCTTAATTGTAGTGTAGGTTCAAGTTGAAGCCATTATGCAAAAAACAAAAAGATATACAGGTTATAAAAATATAAATAAAATGATCTCTATTTGCAGATGACATAATCTTGTATACAAAAATTCCTAAGGAATTCGCACAAAGACCAAAATGTAAGAGGTACAACTATAACACTCTTAGAAGAAAATTTAGATGTAAATCATCATGACCTTGGATTAGGCAATGGTTTCTTGCACATAACACCAAATGCAAAAATGGCAAAGGAAAGGAAGAACAGATGAATGGGACTTCATAAAAATTAAAAACATTTCAACTCAAGCCAGTGTGGCTCAGGTCATCCTGTAACAGAAAAGTTGCAGGTTTGATGACTGGTCAAGGTACATACATAAGTTGCAGGTTCAATCTCTGGTCCTGGTATGTAGGATCCCTGGTTTGGGCTTGTACCATTTCCAGTCCAGGCACATTTGGAAGGCAACCAATTGATGCTTCTCTCTCACATTGATGTTTCTCTCTCTTCCTTCCCCCTCCTTTCCTCTTTCTCTAAAAACAAAGATAAAAAAATGTCTTCAGGTGAGATTTAAAAAAATTAAAAACATTTTGTTTCAAAGGACATCATCAAGAAAATGAAAAGTCAATGTATGCAATGGAGGAAAATATTTGCAAATCATGAATTTGGTAAGGTTGCCTTATCAAAAAAAAAAAACACTTACAGCTCAATAACAAAAGAAACACACTCAATTAAAAATTCATAAAAACTCTTTTCATCGCAGTTCCCCCGCCTATATTTTCTCCCACCTCTTCCACTCTTCTCCCACACAATTCCCACATTGTTGTCCTTCTCCATGACATTTTTCTCTTTCTTCTTAATCCCTCCACATATCCCCCTGACCAAATTCAATAAAAAGGAAAAAAATCTGGAAAAAGATATATAAATAACCGATAAGTGTACAACAAGATGTAAAAAAAACCAGTTCCTCGGAATGTTAAACATGTTGTTACCATATTGACTCAGAAATTTTACTCCTGAATATATACACAAGATGAATGAACATTTTTCCACACAAAATCTTGTACATAATTGTTTAGAGCAGCATCATTCATAATAGCCAAACAGTGGAAACAACCTAAATGTCTATCAACTGATAGATGGATACAACAAAATGCAGTATATCCATACAATGGAATATTATTTAGCCATTAAAAAGAAATGGATTTCTGAGAAAAGCTACTACATGGATAAACCTTGAAAACATTATGTTAATGACAGAAGCTAGACACAAAAGGACACACATTGTGTTTTATTTATATGAAATGTTCAGAATAGCAAATTCATAGAGAGTGTAGAATACTGGTAGCCAGGGATTTGAATGAGGAGGGGCAGTAAGTGCTAATGGGTACAGGGTTTCTTCTTGTGTAGATGAAAATGCTCTGAAGTTAAATTGTTGAGATTTTTGCATAACCTCATGAGTATACTAAAAATTGCTGAATTGTACACTTTAAAATGATAGATGTTATTGTATATGACTTATATCTTTAAAAATTCTAGAGACCAACAATAGTTATCACTTAAAGATGGTCTGTACAATACAGAAGCCATTAGTGACATGTAATTAATAAGCACCTGAAATATGTCTTATCTGAATTGTTATGTGTTATGAGTGTAGCATACATGTGTAATTTCAAATTAGCTAAACTAAGTCATTAGTAAATTTTAATATTTGATTACATGTTGAAATAATATTTGGATGCATTGTTTTAAATAAAATACATTATTAAAATAAGTTCACCTTTTAAAATGTGGGAGCTGGAATTTTTAAAATTAAGCATGTGGTTTACACTTTTTCTTGTCATTGAAATTTTATAGGCCAATGTTTTCTTAGAAGTATAATGCATGAAACCCACCATACTTTTCTTTGGTACCCAGATAGTTAGTGCTGGACCCTATATTGAAGTGGCTCACAGAAGGAGGCTTGTGGGGTCAGTTTGGAATAGTGATTCCTGTAGTAGTATGGAAAGGGAAGGATAGGAACAATGATGATTTTTAATGCAAAAAAATGAAAAAAAAAGCTTGGGAATGCTAGATTACTGTTCTTTGGCTTATTGACTAAAATTAAATTTGGGGAGTCAAAGTCACTAGGACTAAATATTTATGCCTGGACAATATATAGTGATCAGTAAGGAAATCTCTAAAACTCATAAATACATGTCATACTTGCACTATAAACTACTACAGACTATGTTTTGTTAAAAGAAACCAATACCTTCCTCTCAGTAAAGTAGAGAAGGAAATAGATAAAATTATTGGCTACCACATTGAGTCCTTTCAGGCATTTATAGCTCCTTGCAATCAATTTAGATAGAAAGTTTGCTGAAGAAATATATTTATTTACTCTATGGCAGGTGCCTCACAAGTAGGAAGCCTAGGGGTATAAATGCTGTAGAGGGGAGGCTCAGGTGTCTTGACCCAGGAGTAGGGTGCACTGTTATATAAAAAAAAAAGATATAAAAGGCCAACTTTTATGAGTGTACCTCTGAGCCTTCAGAACCCACAGCACATCACTTGGCAGACTACATGATTTAATAGGCTATTGATGAAATAGAAAAAAAAATACATTCAAAATCTAAAATTTAAAGAATTTATTTAAATACTACATAATAGCTAGATGTTGCTGAAGACATCTTTCGCTTTCAAGACCCACATGGGTCCACCTTGGTTGACCACATAACTTAGGAGCTATTATTTAAATAAAAGAAGAAAACAAAAGCAAATTCCAAATACTCAAAAACAAGAAAAATATATTTAAAGGATCAAAAGAAAGTGTCTTTTCTGTGGGTAACAAATAACTCAGGAAGGCTACCACTCTTGTGTGTGGTTCTAGAACACATAACAAAAGATTTACAGTTCAAGTGGCTTCAAGAAACCATAGTAAGTGGGGGTGACAAAAATGAGTAAGGCAAAAAGCACACTGTTTTGTGAATGGAGCCAAAATGCCAATGGACTCTTGCAAAGGCAAGCTTCCAGTTAGAAGAATTCAGAGGTTTGACTCATGGTTTGGAGAGCCATTGTTCTCAGATTAAAATATTTATGGATGTAAAACTTGAAGCCACCTGAAAAAAAATTGATGCTTCTTATTGTCTCTAGTTAACTGCAAAGTTATATTTTTTATAAGATGGGAATTATTTCCTTTTACTATTAAAGGAAGAATTTTTTTTTAATATCGGGGGGTACCGCTATAGGTAACCATTCTAGTCATTTATACCTCCTAAAGAAGGGTCACCACTGCCTCATCCAGAGGATCAACATATCTTTCTGTTCAAAGGTTTCTCTAGAGATACAAGCTAGAAAAAATCAGTCTTCTATTTTAAAAGAAAAAAAATTAAAAAGTAGGGGATGGTTTGAGGTTATGACACTCAAACTTAATATTTTTTTGTTTCTTAAAGACAAGCTATTATTTTTAACCTTTTGAGGAAATTCTTGAAATAAAGCCTGATACTGAGAAGAGAAAGAGTAAGAAGGTCTTGAGGTAGAGGAAGGTCAGTTTTACCAGACTGAAAAGGACAGAATGTACTGCTGTTTTAGGATTATGAAAAAATTGTGATGTTAATGAGGATATTTCTAAAGATGCAGCAATGAAGAAACAATGAACTTCCCCACTTACATCCCAGTCTCACACACAAGGGAAAACACTCCAAAGAGCTCTTGTATAAAGTCCATTTAATTTTATATGCCTAACATGCATGTGAGAAACTTACAAAATTCTTGAGGGCACTGTATGTGTGTGTTTCATTTGGGACAAGGCTAGAAGTGGGATCTAATTGGACAGCAAAAGTAGCAAGAGAAAGAAGAATGAAGAGTGAGGGAAGGCTGTTGGTTAGGGGCTCACTCAGAACAGCAAATCATTATTAATAAATAAAAGAACTTTGAGACATTGGACAGGTAGTCTCCAAGCTGCTGTGATGACCCACCAGGTTTGTATCTTGGCTGACTCCAAGACTTAGGGGTTCTTATGTAAATAGGACAAAACAAACATAAATTTCCAAAAGTGAAGACAACCAAGAAGTATCCTTTTAATGGATGACACTTGAGAACCACCACATTTTCCTTTTGTGCCAGGATATTTAATAGAACATTTTTTTGGTTTAAGTGGTTGAGGAAAAAAGGCCTGTGGGTTCATCAAGGAAATAGTTTCCTGCAGCAGTGGGTAAAATGCAAGAAAGGTCAATCAAGAAACTGGCTTTTAGCAACTCATAAAGATGAAGGCAAAGGGCCTTTTGGGAAGGTAAGTTCCCTTCTTAGGGCATCCATTGGCTAGAACCAAGGTCAGGGGAGCAGTGGGCTCTGATTATAAAATGGGTTGAATATGAACCCATGTTTTCTTTAGCTAACTCCAAGGTGTTGTCCTCCATTAGAAGATAAAAATTATTGCCTCTAAGCAAGAAAGGAAAATAAAACAGAAAGACAAGTCAAGGATAAATAGGAGACTTCCATACTCCAAACTGTCGGTTATTGATTCTTTAATCAACTATTTTAATTTCTGGAGATTAAGTTGTTGTTTAGAAGGGGCAACTCTCAGAGTAAAGGTCTGGCAATGGGTAAGCCCAAAAGGGAGAAGGCTGCTCACAGTAAAGCTGGCTTGTTCAATGTGGTTCATGCTGAACAACCACATCATTTAAAGGGCACATTCCCTCAACTTCCAAGTGAAAAAAAAACAAACAACAAAAGCTAATATAAAAGAAACACAAAGCATAAAAAGAAGAACACATCTAAAATATACTTTTAAAAATTCCAGAAAGACTCTAGAATATAGCAGACATAATTTTGAAAGGTGAGAACACATGAAGCTCACCAGTCTTGGCTGTGCTATGGTTCCAGAACATGCATTTATGGCTCAAGGTTTTTAGGAGGCCTTGGAATAAGGTGTCAGTTAACATTACTATGTTCCCCACACCAAGCAGATAGGGAGCCCATGTTATCTCCTAGCATGATGTATTCTGCCTCTTCTTGTTGCCTAGTGAGATCCACTGTCCTGAGGATTGTCTTAATCTACACCTTTCAGCTATCATTCCTTCTTATAGGTTTATATTGGAGCCTGCCAGATCAGTTAGGCCTGATTTGTGCGACTAAACTCAAGAATATTTCTATGTACTTCTTGCCCATGTCTCTCAATCAGAGGGGTAAAGGGAGAAAATGTGGGAGCTTACCCCTATAAGTCCATGAGACATCTCTCCTGACTGTCTCATTTTCTTTTTTCTCAATACATAAAAGTCATAAACCTCATTGTCCTTTCCTACTCTCTATATCAACTCAGTTATCATGACTGACCTCACTCATGACACATTCTTCCAGCAACTTGGAACCTTGTCACTTCCCCATTAAAGAGGTGGGAATTTCATTACCAGTCAGTGGTGTCCTAGCAACCTTAAAGTCTCCTTCTCAGGTTCCCCTGGACTATGTTCAAGGTGAGGGATCTGTTTTTCTATATTCTGATGGAGGCTAGGGGCTCCCATTGAGATCCTGGGCTGGTGGAAAAGTGAAGAAAGCCAGTACAAAATACTATTGAATTACACAAACACCTCTTCACTGTTTAAACTGATCTTGTCCTCCAAAGCATTCTCACTGCAGCCTAGGCTTCAGGCAAGACTCTTCTCAGCATCTCAATTGAGAAGCTGTGGACATCACTCGTACACAGTCTAGGACTTGTGTATTCAATCACATGTGTGCCCACAGGGGAGAATTGTCTAGAAACAGTCAGAAGGTTGGACCTGGGGAGCAGCAATGCATTGTCCTTTAAAGATAACAGAACAAATAGATATTTATGAGGGAGAAACTTTTACGACAAACTGGTTTTCTCCTTGAGTAACCACATTACTGAAGTCTGCTGCTGAAATAGAAGCTTTAAAAAGTGCATAACCTAAGCCCTGGCTGGCATAGCTCGGTGGATTGAGCGCGGGCTGCGAACCAAAGCATCGCAGGTTCAATTCCCAGTCAGGGCACATGCCTGGGTTGCAGGCCATGTCCCCCAGCAACCACACATTGATGTTTCTCTCTCTCTCCCTCCCTTCCCTCTCTAAAAATAAAAATAAATAAAATCTTTTTTTTAAAAAAGTGCATATCCTGAAAAATATAGTAACTATTTGTATCCCTTCATGAGAAAACAGCTGAAAGCCACCATTCTTTTGTATGGTGTCAGGACACTTAAAATAAGACTGTACATCTTAAATGAATAATGAAGTGAGAATACTGTTTTTTTTCTTTTTAAATATATTTTATTGATTATGCAATTACAGTTGTCCCATTTACCCACCTTCACTCCCCTCTACCCTGCACACTCCCTCCCACCTACATCCCCCCTTTAGTTCATGTCCATGTGTCATAAGTTCTTTAGCGTCTATATTTCCCATACTGTTCTTAGCCTCCCCCAGTCTATTTTCTACCTACAATCTATGCTACTTATTCTCTGTACCTTTTCCCCCTCTCTCCTTCTCCCACTCCCCTGTTGCTAACCCTCCATGTGATCTCCATTTCTGTGGTTCTGTTCCTGTTCTAGTTGTTTGCTTAGTTTGTTTCTGTTTTAGGTGTGGTTGTTAATAATTGTGAGTTTTCTGTCATTTTACTGTACATGTTTTTTATCTTCTTTTTATTAGACAAGTCCCTTTAACATTCCGTATTAGGGGCTTGGTGATGATGAACTCTAACTTGGCCTTATCTGAAAGGCACTTTATCTGTTCTTCATTCTAAATGAAAGCTTTGCTGGATAGAGCAATCTTGGATGGAGGTCTTTGCTTCTCATGACCTTGAATACTTGTTTCCAGCCCCTTCTTGCCTGTAAGGTCTCTTTTGAGAAATCAGCTGACAGTCTGATGGGAACTCCTTTGTAGGTAACTGTCTCCTTATCTCTTGCTGCTTCTAGGATTCTTTCCTTCATTTTTTATCTTGGCTAATGTAATTATGATGTGCCTTGGTGTGTTCCTCCTTGGGTCCAACTTCTTTGGGACTCTCTGAGCTTCCTGGACTTCCTCAAGTCTATTTCCTTTGTCAGATTTGGAAAGTTCTTTATTATTTGTTCAAATAACTTATCCACTTGTTACTCTTCCTCTTCCTCTTCTGGTACCCCTATAATTGGGATGTTGGAATGTTTAAAGAAGTCTCTTTAGTCTCTGGAGGGTCCTAAGCCTCTTCTTACTTTCTTGAATTCTTGTTTCTTCATTCTTTCCTGTTTGGTTATTTCTTTCTTCCTTCTGGTCCACTCCATTGATTTGAGTCTGAGTTTCCTTCCATCACTATTTGTTCCCTGTACATTTTCCTTTATTTCACTTATAGTAGCCTTCATTTTTAAATCTAATTTGCTATCAAATTCAACCAATTCTGTGAGCATCCTGATCAGCTGTGCTTTGAACTGTGCATCTGATAGGTTGGCTATCTCTTTGTCTCTTAGTTGTATATTTTCTGGATCTTTGATCTGTTCTTTTGTTTGGACCATTTTTTTTTTGTCTTGAGGAGCCTGTTATGTAGTGAGGGGTGGAGCCTTAGGTATTCACCAGGGCAGGGCAATCCACGTAGCTGTGTTGTGATGCTGTATGTGGGAGAGGGGTCCAAGAGGGAGCAATGGTGATCGCTCTGCTCTCTACTGAATTTCAGTCACTTCTGCCACTTCCTCCAAGCAAATTGGGCCCTTCTGGTGCTGATTCCTGGGTGGGCGGGCTCGTGTACATTCTAGGACACTGTGGGTCTCTCCAACAAACTCTCCTTTGAGGCTGGGAGTATCTCTCGGCACCTCAACCCCCACAGGTGTTTCCAATTGGTCTTTTGAGGCTTTATTTCCCTGCGCTGGGACCCTGAGTTGTGTAGTCTGTCTAGTTCCCCAGTTTTGCCTGGTTTATCTGCATGCAAATGTGGGACCTCCCAGTTCCCCAAGTCATTTTGGGTGTCAAGCCCCTCCACAATCCGCCACCTCTTAGGGTTCACCCACTGCTGCCTTGGATGCCTGCCTGGGTCTTCCAGCTGCTGCTTTGCTCACCTGGGGTAAGCCAGCCACTACTTTTTTTTTTTTTTTTGGCCGTGATCCCTCTCAGCTCCACCACCCAGCTCCGCCCCTCCTAGCGGTCTGGATGAATGTGTCTACTTTAACTCCTTGGTTGTTGGACTACCTTATTGTTCAATTTTCTGTCAGTGCTGGTTGTTATTTTATTTCTAAATTTTTGTTGTCCTTATTTTGGTTCTGCGAGGAGGCACAGTGTGTCTACCTATGCCTCCATCTTGGCTGTAAGTCAGAATACTAATTTTTGTGTTGATGTAAGGAACAAGTCTGCCAAAGGCCGGGCTTCCAGTCAAGAAAAAAAATGCCAAAATGCAGAGAGCCCAGAGAACCTCTTGGAAATGCAAACTCCTTATTTAGAGAGTCCCTTGGCTAGACTTGAAGTTAGGTTCAAGAGGGTGCAGAATGCTCAGATTAAAACACCTATGGCCACACAATATGCAGTCATCCATCAGAAATCGTCTAGGCTTTCATGAGGAAATCTCTCTAATGCATGCTGTACTCTTGTTATAGATAACCACATAGTGCCATTCTCTATTATAAAGATAAGAAATCTGCCCTTCCCCCCAACAAAAAAAAGGGAAAAATGAAAAAGAAGAGTCTATCATATTGAGCCCTCCTAGTTGTATATATTCTAAATTGCAAAGCCCAAGAGTGCCAAGTCTTCTCCAAGGAGAGTCCTTTGGCTCGATGCAGGGAATAGAATGCACTATTATTTAAATAATAATAAAGATTAAAGAATAGGTAGATACTGATTAGAAAGTCTTTAAGTTTTAGGACCCACAGGGGTTTAACTTGGCTGATAAAACAAAGATTTTTTTTTCCATATTTTTTTTATTTTAATGATTGTTTAAGTACATTTTTCTCCCCTTTACTCCCAATCAAGCCCACCCACCCCCCTCCCATCTTCCCTCCCATTACCACCCTCCCCCTAGTTTTATCCATGTGTCTTTTAACTTTGTTCCTGCAAACCCTTCCCCTTTTCCCCTGAAATTCCCTCTTCTCTCTCCTCTGGCCACTTCCTG